>WNGS01165523.1:2811721-2823657 GCA_020271785.1 Procambarus virginalis
CCAAACCCACGTGCCGGCGATCCAACCATCAGTTCTTGAGGCTGATGCTATAAGCAATGGTCGTGTGCTCTGGCTCCGGAGTCGCTACAACACTGTGCTTGCGTGTGGTTTTGTTTTCTAGTGTGCGAGAGCCAGGAGTAATTTTGGTACTCGGGCTGCATGCGCCTAGGGTTTCCTTCCCTAGGTGCCCTGTAAGTACTACCCTTGGGGCTTGGGGCCATCCTTCCACAGGCTCCTTGGACTGTCTGTCCGTTTTACCTTTTTACGGTTTTTCGGCCGCCTTTGGGCTCTTGGGTGTTTGTTCTCCCTTGTTACTGGCAGGTAAGAGGCAATTTGCACTGGTAGGGGCGCAGGGTGCTGCACAGCTTGTATTCCCGACATAGCGGCCGGCTCTGTTCCCTGGGGTTCGCTGTCTTCTTGCGGGGTTTTTTTTTTTTTGTTTTGCCTGGTGGGGGGTTCTGTCATATTCGTTCCTTTGTTCTAACCCTGTCACGGTTATTCTCGATGGCGCCCCCTGCTAGGTCCCCGTGAGTGTACACGTCCCTGGGGTACAGCTTTAGAAGTTCGATTGGTAGTTTTGGGCGCCGGTTAGCGCAGTCCCTGCCTGGACTAGCTTCGCGTCTTTTAAAGTAAACGCTCAGGACCCTGGGAATCCCCTAGGGGGCGCGTGGGTCCGATGGATGTGACCCCGGAGTCCCCACTCGCTGTGTGCAAGTTTGAGGTTGCTCGGTCCCTTTGTCTCAGGGTGACCCTCATTGTTTTTGCCTCTGCCATGCTGCCTGTTGGGTCGGTGATACTTTCGACCCCTGAGTCCTGTGAGTGTTGCTGCTTGCTTGTGACTCAATTTACCCAATCCTCTGATGATCGTGATTCGGGAACAGGTCAGGCGCGTGCGTTGCAGGCTAGGGTTCGTCTGTTGCAACGCGCTAGGTTGGTTGCTCACCCGGATGCCCCGGGGCTGCCCCGCTTTGCTTTTCGTGACCCGGACTTGGGGGTGGGGGTCGCTTCGATCCTGGTTCAGTCTGCGCCCCTCGTCCTTCCCCTATGCTGTTCTGGTCTTCCCCCCCTTGCTTCCAGCCCCGAAACGTCTGAGGGTTTCGGGTCGGAGCAGGAGTTCCTTGATCTTGAGACTCGGGCAGCTTCGGGGGTGCCCCTTCTCGGGGAGCGGCAGAGGCATTCGAGTCTTGTCTCCCGGCCGAAGCTTCGGGGTCTGACCAGTAGATCCCCCCCTTTCATTCCTGCTTTTTCTGGGGGGAGCCCCGTCGGCTCCCCGGAGCTATCCCAGGCTGATATGCTAATGTCAGACTTTGGCATCAGTCATGTGTATGGAGTTCTTAGGCCTACCGGGAACCACGGCCAGAACCGGGCCCCCTCAGAGAGGCAAGGGGAGCAATGGCCTATAGAAGCCCCCGTGTGGTTGGAAGCATTCTATGTCTGCCATCGACCGGGACAGGCACCCAGAAAGGTAAGCGCCCCAAAACAAACCCCTATTCTGGTTAAAATTGCTACCAAAAGCCGAACTAGTGGATAGAACTCCCAAAAGAAAAACGAGCAAACTAGTGTGACGTCACACGCTGCCGCGCCGCTGTCTGCGCAGCTCCCCCCTCCCCGGGAGGGGGAAGGGGGAGCCCCAGACCCTCCGCGCCGGCTACCCACCCTCAGTTCTTGAGGCTGATGCTATAGGCGAAGGTCGTGTGCTCTGGCTCCGGTGTTCGCTACAACACTGTGCTTGCGTGTGGTGTTTGTTTTCTGGGTGCGAGAGCCAGGAGTAATTTTGGTACTCGGGCTGCATGCGCCTAGGGTTTCCTTCCCTAGGTGCCCTGTAAGTACTACCCTTGGGGCTTGGGGCCACCTTCCACAGGCTCCTTGGGATCTGCCTCTGCTGGTCCGTTTTACCTTTTTCGGTTTTTCGGCCGCCTGTTGGGCTCTTGGGTGTTCTGTTCTCCCTTGTTACTGGCAGGTAAGAGGCAGTTTGCACTGGTAGGGGCGCAGGGTGCTGCACAGCTTGTATTCCCGACATAGCGGCCGGCTCTGTTCCCTGGGGTTCGCTGTCCTCTTGCGGGGTTTTGTTTTTCTTTTTGTTTTTGCCTGGTGGGGGGTTCTGTCATATTCGTTCCTTTGTTCTAACCCTGTCACGGTTATTCTCGATGGCGCCCCCTGCTAGGTCCCCGTGAGTGTACACGTCCCTGGGGTACAGCTTTAGAAGTTCGATTGGTAGTTTTGGGCGCCGGTTAGCAGCTCCCTGCCTGGGACTACCTGAGCGCGAGTCCTCTTAAAGTAAACGCTCAGGACCCTGGGAATCCCCTAGGGGGCGCGTGGGTCCGATGGATGTGACCCCGGAGTCCCCACTCGCTGTGTGCGAGTTTGAGGGTTGCTCGGTCCCTTTGTCTCAGGGTGACCCTCATTGTTTTTGCCTCTGCCATGCTGCCTGTTGGGTCGGTGATACTTTCGACCCTGAGTCCTGTGAGTGTTGCTGCTTGCTTGTGACTCAATTTACCCAATCCTCTGATGATTCTCTTCGGGTACAGGCGGCGCGTGCGTTGCAGTCTAGGTTTCGTCTGTTGCAACGCGCTAGGTTGGTTGCTCACCCGGATGCCCCGGGGCTGCCCCGCTTTGCTTTTCGTGACCCGGACTTGGGGGTGGGGGTCGCTTCGATCCTGGTTCAGTCCGCGCCTCCTCGTCCTTCCCCTACTGCTCGTTCTGGTCCCCCCCCCCCTTGCTTCCAGCCCCGAAACGTCTGAGGGTTTCGGGGTCGGAGCAGGGGTTCCTTGATCTTGAGACTCGGGCAGCTTCGGGGGGTGCCCCTTCCGGGGGAGCGGCAGAGGCATTCGAGTCTTGTCTCCCGGCCGAAGCTTCGGGGTCTGACCAGTGGGCCCCCCTTCCTTCCGCTGTTCCGGCTGCTCCGTCCTTGTCTTGTGGGGTCGGGGCTTGGGGAGAGGACTCGGCCTCGGGTCCTGTGGTGTTGGACCTCGAGGCTGGGGAGGGGCTGACTTGGGGGCCTTGGGCTCCGCTGGACCCCGCCTGGGTTTTTCTTCCCTCTGAGCGGGGCTTATTGTTACAAGGAGTGGGGTTCTCTTTTCCCCCCTCTGCGTACGAGTTGGATTTGGTGTCGGCCCCTCCCCGGGTTCGGTTCCGTGTTCCCCCGGGTTCGTCGGTTCCGTCTTTCCGGAGGTTTTCGGCTTATCGCATCCAACCTGGTGAGGTGCGAGCGGCCTTTGCAGCTTACCTCCTGCGGGACCCGGATTATGCCTCTGAACTGGATCCATCTGAGTTCAGGTTTGGGACTTCGTTCCCTTTCTGGCTCCGTTACGAGGTTCCGGAGTCTTCCTGGCTAGCAGCCTGCCCTTTGCTTGTTTTGGATTCCTGGCATTCCTTCTGTCGTTCCCGCACGTTGGAGTGGCGGGAAGCTTCCACGGTGATTCAGGTTTTCCTGGGGGGCGAGCTTGAGTACCTGAATGAGTGCTTGTTTGCCCCTGCCCTCCCCCGCGATGTGGGCGTTATTCAGCTCATGTGCAGGTTCCCGTCCTTTCGGCGGCGCTGGTTGCGGAGGATTTGCGCGCCCGGGCCTTTTGGCTTCGGCCTTGCGGTTCTTTTCCATCCTGGAGCTGTCCTCGGATTGGCTCGTGGAGGATGTGAGGACGCTTGGGTCCGTCCCAGGGTCTGGCGCCTTGTCCTCGGCTGCGCGCTCGTTCGCTGCCTTGTTGAAGCTGTTCACGCCGATTTTGCGGGATGCGGTTTCCCTGTTTTATGCTTCCCGTCTCGCGTGTCGGCAGGCGGTGCTGGGTTCCTCCGTGGAATCTGCTTGGGCTCTGGCTCTTAGGCGTTCTTCCCCCTTTTGTCCTCTTCTTTTTGAGGAGTCGGCCGTGGCGCAGTTTATTCAGGCTGCGTCGGCGGCTTGTCGTCCGATGTCGGACTTGTTGGTCTTCCGGGGGTCCCGGGGTGGGTCTTCCCGGAAGGGTCGTGCCAGAGCTCGGGGTTCCTCTCGTCGTGGTAGGCCTCTGGTGTCAGGTTCGGGTTCGGCTCCTGCTGCGGACCCGCCCTCGTCTGGTCGGCGCGGTGTTCGCCCTGTGCGGGGTTCTGGGTCTCGTAAGGGTCGCCGGCCCTTTCGCGGTTTGCCCCGTTGACGGGGCGATGGGGGGGCGGCTTGCGCTGTTCGCCCGCGCCTGGTCCCACGATTCGTGGGCCTTTCAGGTCGTGTCTTGCGGTCTGCGGTGGCGTTGGGTGGCCCCTCCCCCTTTGGGGGGTTCGGGGCTGGCAGGGCAAGTTTCTTCCCCTGCGCTCCGTCGCGTCGTCTTGGAGTGGGTACGTTTGGGCGTCGTCGAACCGACGTCGTCCCTCAGATGGGTTTCCCGTCTGTTTCCGGTTCCGAAACGGGACTGCGCGGACCTGAGGTTCATTCTGGACTTGTCCCGTCTGAACCCCTGGGTTTATTGCCCCTCCTTCCGGATGACTACGCTGTCTCAGGTTCGGCTCCTTTTGGAGCCGGGCGCTTGGATGGTGTCCCTGGACCTCCGGGACGCTTATTGGCATGTCCCGATTCATCCGCGGTTCAGGGACTGGCTCGGTTTTGTGGTGGGGCTTCAGAGTTACCGCTTTCGTTGTCTCCCGTTCGGGTTGAACCTGGCACCTCGCGTGTTCACGCGCCTTACACGGGTAGTAGTGGCTCGGTTGCGTCTCCTAGGAGTTCGGGTGTTGGCCTACCTCGACGACTGGCTGGTTTGGGCTCCCAGCCGGTCTGCTTGCTTGCTAGCCAGGGATTTGGTTCTTTCCCAGCTCGCCGGGTTCGGGTTCCTGGTGAACTGGAGGAAGTCCCATCTGGTTCCCTCTCAGGTTCGGACTTGGCTGGGTCTCGTTTGGGACTCTCGCACCTCCTCCTTGTCTCTCCCTCCGGAGTCTCTCCAGCGGCTGCGGTCCCGCCTTCGTCTGTTTCTGGTGGGCCCTCGGGTCACCCGGCGGTTGCTCGAGGGGCTGTGCGGGAGCCTGAACTTCGCGATGCTGGTCTACCCGCCGGGTCGGGTTTGGCTTCGTCGGCTGTTCTGGTTCCTTCGGGGTCACCCCTTCCGCCTCTCTCGCGATCGCAAGGTTCGACCCCCGGGGGCCTTGCGTCGGTTGCTGCGTCACCGGCTTCCTCTTCGGGTTTTTCGGGGTTCGGTGCCATGGCGCCTTCCCGAGCCCTCGCTCGATGTGTACACGGATGCGTCGTCTCTAGGCTGGGGTTTTGTGACCAGTGCTCACCAGGCCGGCCAGGGGCGTTGGGGTCCGTCCTTCCGTCGAGCTCACAGCACGGTGCGGGAGTTCGCGGCGGTGTGGTTTGCTCTTCGGAGGATTCGGGTGGCCCGCGGATCAACGATCCGGCTCCATTCGGACTGCTCTCCGGTGGTTCATTGCCTGAACCGCGGGGGTTCGATGCGGTCCTTGTCTCTTTGGGGTTGGTCGCTTCGGGTGACTCGTCTGCTGAGTTCTCGGGGTTTGGCTCTCCTGGCTGTTCACGTACGGGGCGTGTCCAACGTCTTGGCGGACGCCCTGTCTCGCTTCGTTCCCCTCTCCACGGAGTGGACGGTCGACGACGAGTCCTTCCGCTGGCTTTGCCAGACGTTCGGGCGTCCCGAGGTGGACCTCTTCGCGTCGGCGTGGTCGCGGCGTCTTCCCGTGTATGCGGCGCCCTTCCCCGATCGCGAGGCCGTCGGGGTCGACGCCTTGCGGCTCGACTGGTCGAGGTGGAGGTTCCTGTACCTCTTTCCCCCGGTTCAGCTGTTGCTCCAGGTCCTGACTCGCTTAGAGACTTACCAGGGGAGAGTTGTCCTTCTGGCCCCTTGGTGGCCGGCCCAGCCTTGGTTTCCGGTGCTGGTTGCTCGGTGTCCGAACCCGAGGGTTTTTCCGCGGCTCCGCCTCTTTCAGCAGATCGGGCCGGTGCGTCACGTGGCTGGTTCGATCTTCTCCTCGAGTCTTCGCGTATGGTATTTTTGACTCGAGTTTATCATCATCTCTATGGTGATCAGGTGGCCTCCTTGTTGGTGTCTCACCTGCGGGCTTCCTCTCGGCGGCAGTATGAAGTTTCCTGGCGGTCCTTCTCTTTCTTTTTGCGTCTTCGTCGTGTTCATTCCTTGTCTGTTCGGGTGGTCTTGTCCTTCCTCTCGTGGTTGTTTCAGGACCGTCATCTTATGCCTAACACTGTCGCCTCCTATCGTGCGGCGCTGGCGGAGCCGCTTCAGCTTGCTTTCGGTATCGATGTCACGTCTGCGCCGTTTCGCAAGCTGTCTCGTGCTTTGTTTCACCTCCGGCCTGCTCATGCGCCGCCTGAGCCGTCCTGGTCTTTGGACAGGGTGCTCGCTTTCCTTTCGTCTCCTCGTTTCGTTGTGGCCCCTTCGGTCCGGGATTGTTTTTCCAAGGCTCTTTTCTTGTTGGCTTTGGCCTCTGGGGGTCGGGTCGGGGAGCTTCATGCTCTCCTCCGGCGCAGGGGCTTCTGCTCTTTTGGTCGTGGTGATAGTTTTGTTCGCTTGCAGCCGTCTCCTTCTTTTCTGGCAAAGAATGAGACTGCTGCGTTCCGGAGGGGTCCGTGGGTGGTTGATGCTTGGTTGGTCAGGCCGGGGGTGCATCATGTTTTGTGTCCGGTTGCGGCGCTTCGCCGTTATTTGCGCGCCACGGCTTCTGTGTCCGGGGACGCGCTTTGGGTTGATCCGGTTTCCCTTCTTCCCTGTTCGCGGGTGCGGGTCTCTCAGGTCGTCCGCAGGGTTATTAAGTCCAGCCAGCCTGCGGTCTATCCCCGTGCCCATGACGTTCGGAAGTTCGCGGCGCTTGCTGCCGTCTTTGGGAATATGTCTTGGTCTGATATTCGGGCGCGGGGTTTTTGGCGGTCGAACAGGGTCCTGGCTGCTCGTTACCTTGTCAATGTCCCTGGGCCCCGGCGGGCCTGTGTTGCGTTGGGTCGGCGGTTGCAGCCCGTTGTCTCGGCTTCGAGTTGAGGAGTGAGCGACGACCGCCTCCCGGGTAAGTCCCTCTCTTTTTTCCGTCTGTGGGTAGTTAGCTCCGGGGAGCCGACGGGGCTCCCCCCAGAAAACCAGCGTTGAATGTAATGAAACGCCATTTTCTGGGTGAGTCCCGGAGGCTCCCCGGCATCCCTCCCTCCCTCCGGTCGGCGTTTTTTTCGCGTTTTTGACATCCAGCCTCAAGAACTGAGGGTGGGTAGCCGGCGCGGAGGGTCTGGGGCTCCCCCTTCCCCCTCCCGGGGAGGGGGGAGCTGCGCAGACAGCGGCGCGGCAGCGTGTGACGTCACACTAGTTTGCTCGTTTTTCTTTTGGGAGTTCTATCCACTAGTTCGGCTTTTGGTAGCAATTTTAACCAGAATAGGGGTTTGTTTTGGGACGCTTACCTTTCTGGGTGCCTGTCCCGGTCGATGGCAGACATAGAATGCTTCCAACCACACGGGGGCTTCTATAGGCCATTGCTCCCCTTGCCTCTCTGAGGGGGCCCGGTTCTGGCCGTGGTTCCCGGTAGGCCTAAGGACTCCATACACATGACTGATGCCAAAGTCTGACATTAGCATATCAGCCTGGGATAGCTCCGGGGAGCCTCCGGGACTCACCCAGAAAATGGCGTTTCATTACATTCAACGCTGGTTTTTTCAACAATTCATACAAGGGTGCTAATTTTGTTGAAAAGTTCTTCACAAACTTACAAAAATATGTAACCATCCCAACAAAAGACTGTACTTCCCCAACTGATGTTGGGGCTGGGGCATCTATTATAGCAGCTACATTTTTGTGAGAAGGAGTAAAGCCCTTACCTGAAATATGGTACCCCAGGTATTCAATGGCCTTGGTCTTCAACGTTGTTTTTCCCTTATTAATCTTCACATTGTGCTTTTGCAAAAGATTCAAAACTTGTTCTAATCTAGCATCATGCACTTCCTCATTCTCTCCACATACAATAATGTCATCTAAAAAACTAGCCACACCTTCAATGTTAACTAACAACTGGGACATGAATCTCTGAAAAATTGCTGGAGACGAGGAGAGTCCAAAAGGAAGTCTTTTATACTTAAATAACCCCTTGTGGGTATTAATCACTAACAATTTCTGGCTCTCCTCCTCTACAGGAATTTGCAAGTAAGCATCCTTCAGGTCAATCTTAGAAAAAATTGCTCCTTTGCAGACCACTGACAATAACTCATCTATCTTAGGTAAAGGATACTTCTCACAGTGTATGCGGTTGTTCAGTTCCTTGAAGTCTGCACAGATTCTCAAAGATTTCCTATCTGCCTTCAACACTGGTACAATTGGGGCTGCCCACTCACTATGTGTAATTGGCTCTAAGATGCCTTCTGCCACATGCTTTTCCAGGGCTGATTCTACCAATTGCTTATAATGAAACGGCACTGTTCTTGCCTTGAAAAATTTAGGTGAAGCCCCACTTTTCAGGTGAATTTTTGCAACCATGCTATTAATTGGCTTATCTGCCTCCACTGAATATTTATCTAACATTTGTTCGGCACTTTTAATTGTTTTAACTATCGACAATTCATCTAGGCCCGCCAAGAAAATTCCCACTTTTTCCATGAGATCCTTACCACATAGGCTAGGATTATGTGAATCCACTACATAAAAATCCTGGACAATTTCTTTTCCATTATAACCTACTTTTGCCGACACCTTGCCATAGACCTTAATCGGTACATTATCATAAGCACTTAAAGATTTTTTACCTGGTTTTACATTCAATTGCAAGGTATCTGCCCAATCTCTAGACAATGTTGACACTGCCGCACCAGTGTCCAGTTCCAAGGGAACTAACTTCCCATTAATTACAAAATTCACCACTTGTGACTTCACTGAACATACCTTTTCTTTCACCGAATATAGTCGGTTTTCCTCACCTGCAGCTTCTTCAGACGGTTTACCTTCCTCTACCGCCTTGACTACAGTACCACTACCTCTTCTTCCTGCATTACCTGGTCGTCTCCTCTCCCAGGCCTTGTTGTTCCTGTTCAGAAATTCCCTACACACTCTCTGCAAGTGTCCCTCCTTGTTACAAAAGTTGCATATATATGCACGAAACTTGCACTTGCTACTTATGTGCCTGTATCCACAGTGTTTGCATCTGGTCTGGCCCTGTACGACCATAATTTCCTGAGTAGAAGTCTTACTTCCAAAAGCCCTTTCCAGGTTCAATATCTTCTCGAGCACTGTCCATGAAGTCATCGATTGTAGATCCAAATTTTCTGCCACCAGGTTAGGGAAATAATCCTCCTTTTCCACTGCCATGAACAACTGGTCCCTAACCCTACCGTCCAACTGTGCTCCGAAGTTGCAGAGGTTAGCCAAAGCCTTCAAATCCGCAAATAAATCCTGTACTGATTCGTGCTGCTTTTTCGTCCTCTTCTGGAAATCCATCAAACTCCTGTGATATGATGGTTTCACCACATACTGACGTTTAAGCAGAGCAATCAGGTCTACATAGGTCTTCGTGTGAGGTAGCTCCGGTGCACACAAATTTCCGAGAACACTATATGCTTCCGAGCCCAGTGAAACTAAGAGTACCGCTTTCTTGTTGGCGTCCTCCTTAATCTCCCGGCACTGAAAGTGTGCTTCCAGCAGGCTGAGCCACAGGTCCAACGAGATCTTGGCAGTGTTTAACGGCTCCATTGACATGAGCGGCGTAGTCATTGTCACGGTGGTAGCACACTGTACTGTTGTGCGCGAAGCGTCCACTCGTCCACACGACGTACCCTGCTCTCTCTTGATCCTCACACCACGTCTCGTACCCAAGCTCTCTGCCGGAGATGTTTAATCCTCGTCGCCACTGTTATGGTTGTAGTCAGAGAAACAATCTTCGTCCTCATGGTTTTATTCTCCGCCAGTAACAACAACAAAACAATAATCAGGTACATGAAATATTGTTAACAAGATCATAAACAAAAGAGCATCTCCTCCAAACATGCTACCTCCAACATCTGTAGTACTCAATCCCAACAGTGGCCTTAGCCGCTCGATCGGCTAAGATTCTACAGCCACGTGACGTCGTACTAGGTTTTCTAGCAAACTCAAGTATCTCTTTACCCAACCACCACCAGACCATTAACCAAAAGCTGTCAATTAATCAGGGTCTGGACCAATTAATCAATCATTAAACCCTTGGGGCTTAATCCCCAAATTACTTCGAAAAATGGGGGATGAATTTACGTTAAGTGTGGGTATTTACAGAAACCAAGGGGATATATTAGCTCTTAAACTGGGCTAGGCTTGCGACCCAAATAAACCCAGACTCATGGAGACCACATGACAAGGACCATCACATGCAAAATCATCCATGGAAATATTAAAAAATTCAAACGAGAAAATCTTAACAGAGTTTATTATCAAAAGCTAAGAAATATAAAATTTGTGGAAACACTCCCTAGCTAGAGGATCAGAAGGAGTGAACCAAGCCCACAGGGGAAGGAAGAGGAGGTGCAGATGGAACCAAGGTCAAATTGACCAACTTTTCCAATTCTGCATCCCTAAACATGGACTAGGGTTGAACTTCTACATAGTATAGGCCTACCACGAACACTTGAAGTGGAGGGCACACTGTCGTCTTTGTCCTCAGGCCTTGTGACATGTTGACACTCAGCTGGATTTGCTGAGATAACAAATCCTTGTTTAGTAATACCACCACTATAGCTGCTTACACTCAATTCATCAATGCTGCTTGTATCTGAACCTAGGTGAGATACAAGCATACAGTGAGATAGGTGAGAACCTATCTCACTGAACCCAGAAAACTACTCATCATCTAAATTAACACTTTCGCGTTCCCCGTAAATAGGCCCTCAATACCCCCAAGTGATCCCGACGTGTGCGCCTACGGCGCGTCAGCAAAAAATTTTTTATAATCTTTTCAGGGTGGTGAGCTTAATTTTCGCGGTATGTATTTAAATTTGGTATCATTGTGTTCGCGAGAGAATGCTCTAGAGTAATATATACATAAATTGTCAACAAATACAACATGAGAACCACACCGAATAAGAAAATGTGGCGTTCGTTAGCCGTGAGCGTCAAACCGGGCATCAATGTTTACGATGATTTTATGTTTGCCAACCCCCTAATTGTTATTCGTGGTTTATTTTGGTATCATTGTGACCGCAATAAAATTCCCTACACGGACATATGAATAGGAACAATAAATAATGGTGTCGCCCCGCACGCAGGAATGTGGGAAGTTGGCTGAGGGTTACACGCTCCAGCGCGCCCAGCTACAATCACAACTGAAAAGTTTATACTCTGCACATGTTTGTGACCCTCATTTTCGATGTACGTGTTTTATTTTTGTATCACTGTGTAGCTAATGAAATGTTCTATAAGAGCATATGCATAACATTTCATCAAAGCTAACATTACGCCACCACCAACCAAAGAACTGCGCCCTTTGTTTGGCGTTAACGCTAAACTCTGCTAAACTCTCCCGATATGTTTCTACTCTCATTGTGTTTATCAAGTCCAACTTGTTGCATATGGTTTTGTTTGGTATCACTGTCATCGCAATAAAATTGCCTCACAGACATATCCATAAAAGTGAGTCACATGGGCGTGCCTCACCCCCAACCCCCCCAACGCGTCGATGCCTCACCCGCCCATACACCCATTTCCACACCCGCTACACCCAATACACCCGCCAAACAAAATATATTTCCAATGGAAGTTTTTGTGCTACATTGTTCATTTGGTATCAAAATACTCGCAATAAGATGCCTATGTAGACATACAATCTGAACACTAAGAACCGGAATATATATAGAAGTACCCACAGCAAAGTATGAAGAAGTAATAACTTCACAATGATTAATACAAAGTGATCTTCTTAGTCCACTTATGTGATTTCCTGGCGAACTTGTAATATTTGATCATTGGTCGAAGTGATCAACACCTTTCATGTTGGTGTTGTAGTCGCAAATGGCTGTT
>WNGS01165523.1:2856600-2881173 GCA_020271785.1 Procambarus virginalis
AGCCAATACCACGTCCCGTGTTACAATAAACGCGGTGTTTACTGTCCTGTATTACACCCCTGTAAAAGCTACTCTGTCGTTTACCCTGTCCGTGAATATACTACTTAACCGAATTCCAAGGATGCCAGAGCTAACTCTCAGCCGAGTCCCACGCCACGTGTCTTAGCCGCTCGATCGGCTAAGATTCTACAGCCACGTGATATCGTACCAGGTTTTCTAGCAAACTCAAGGATCTCTCTACGCTGCCACCACCAGACCATTAACCAAAAGCTGTCAATTAATCGGGGTCTGAACCAATTAATCAATCCTTGGAACTTGGAAAGAGGGGGGGATGAATTTACTTACATTAAGTGTGGGTATTTACGTATTTACAAAAACCAAGGGGATATATTAGCTCTTAAACTGGACTAGGCTTGCGACCCAAATAAACCCAGACTTGTGGAGACCACATGGCAAAGACCATCACATGCAAAATCATTTATGGAAATACTAAAAAATATGAACGAGGAAATCTTAACAGAGTTTATTATCAAAAGCTAAGAAATATAAAATATGTGGAAACTCTCCTTAGCTATCACTCCCTAAATGATCTTTCCTATAGAGGCAGACATGAGATTACTCTATTAACTCCATTGCAACTTTTACCTTAACTATGAAACCAGCCGATGGTGTGCTGATCTCTGGAGAGGTGAGAATGGTTGACCTCTTCAGTTGCTGTTCCAAACCACACTGATCACGCCTAGCTCTCCTCACAACGGTGGCTTGTGAGTATTACTCCGCTAGGTTTAATAAATTTACTAAGCAGGGTTTAAATTGAACAACTAATCTCTATTCTACTGGACAACCCAGATAGTAGAACTCTTATTAAACTGATGGTAATTGTACAGGCATCTTAGGGAAAGGCTATTTCCAATTACAATATTGGCTAGTGATCTAAATTTGAACTTTGTGAATTACTAATGTGGTCACTCCCTGGGCCACGTGACCTTGACATGGTGAGTCATCCAGAACCCAAACTAGTCCCCCCACATGCCGTCATTTCTCTGCCTGTATACAACCCTGATCTCAACCTTCATTCTACATATATGTAAACCTAATATACATACATAAGCCAAATTAGTTATTACTGTATCTCGTCAAAAATATTCATTATATGTTGCATTAATACAGAGAACCAGCCATCTTGTAATCTTAAACGCTAATCCCTTTTATCCCTAGAGGAATGACCTTTCTCTGCTGAGTCAGGTCGAGTACCCTCTTACTCCAAACTTTCAAGACTACGCAGTCCCCATGTCTATGAGAATCTATCAAAAGCTACCCTATCTAAAAATTACAATCATTAGATTGTACAGCAAAAATCATAAAATAAACATTACTAATTTCATCAAAATCCCGACTGTCAGCTGACAGCCCAGCAATCATCCAATACCTGGAAACATACATCCTACACCTGACTGATATAGCTAAACAAAATATCCTTAATTTGTCCGCAAAAGCTAGCTAATAAAATTCCCTGGCTCTTCATTAGCCAGACACGTGTGCCCCATAGAGCAGGACACACAATGCAAAACAATACCACAAATATATACAGACTGAACTTTCCAGTCATCCAGGAGAGGAACACTGAACTTCATTAAGTTCCTACCCATGTTCCATCCACTCCTAAAACAATGTCATCACTGACATTCTGCCAATAAAAACAAAACCTAGGTTTTTATTACATATATCTAAAAATTCACTACCACTAAATCACAGGTTACAGCTGACTGTACAGCCAAGTGTCCGCACTCAATTTAAGAGTAAATGTTTGTATTGGTCCACCCCTCATGTCCCCTCCAAAGTCACAGGAAGCTTTTAATGAATGACCAAGTTATATAGGAGAACTTTTCACATTTCACTATACCAGAATAATATTGATTCTAAATCTCTTTTTCAACATTTAAACAAAAGTGTCCTGATGTGCTTTATAAAGGTGTTCAGCGCCTACTTCACTTTATTATTTTCCACCAATTGTTCTTTTTGATTATAAAAAAATCGATGAAGATGAACGCTGGTTGTTCGAATGTAGTCGATGTCGATGACGATCTTGCTTCTACCATACGTTGATGTAGATTCCTGGTCCTCTTGTACTCCCATCCCGGTACTCTTGAATGACGACAGAATGTACCAGAGCGCTCCGCTCTGGTACATTCAGACAGCTGACCAAGCGCCAGCTGTAGAATACTGTCACTCGACCAATGACCTGGCTCCCAAAAGGTCACACGTCTTCATACCAACCACAGCTCACACGGCAGTCTTGATGTAAACTTGACGGTGCAGGTGACCACAGAAGAGCAGGACTGGACGTAAGAGGGTCGTTGAGGCGGGTGGCTTGTTTGCAGAACAGGTGGATCCTGCCTTCCATCATGGCTCACTTCGTCTCAGGCGTTTCTTAATGTCACCAGGTTACTAGGACATAAACACCAACTGTATATACCCTTGTACCACTGACTTTAGGTCAAAGGAGGCAATTTTGAGACCTTCTATGGCGAGTCCCGGAACTCTGCAGGGAGACTGCGCCTTCCACCTGTGACCACCTTAGTTCCACTTCCTTGTTACTCAGATGACATAATCATTAATCTTCCGACAAGAACTCTTGAGTGCTGCTACTGGCTCACCCATTCTCTTGACCTCTCCTCCAACACTGCTGGTATGGCTGCAGTCTTAACCCTTACACTGCTCAGGGGCCCTGGGGACATTTACACCCCTGTGCGCAAGAAAAAAAAATTAAATTTTTTTTTTTCGTCTTCTAAACATGTTAATTTGTGTCCCATGAGCACGGGAAAAATAACAAAAAAATTCTATTGTACATACCATTGACACAATTGAGCCGACAAGTTTGCCGATGACGTCACAGAACGTGAGCGCTCAAGGGTGCTGCGTCAGGCAGCTGTCACTCACGGCCGCTCACGCGGCCCGAGTTGCCGCGAATTTATTTTCGCGGAATTATTTACAGTATTCTTGGGTCATTTTACACAAATTTTTTTTTCGCTAGTATTGTTCCAATTATTACCACTAGACGTTGTATTATAATAAAAATGGTATAAACTCACTAGGCGCTCACATATTAGTGTCACAAGTGTGTCCACCAAAATGGTATAATATGTTGTAACTGTTCAGCATTGTTACGTCAATAAGGTGGAAAATAATTTTCTTTGTCCACTTCACAGTCTTCAGTACACACTCTACAGCACCCACCATCATGTCACATTTATCAACTAAACGCATGTTGATGTTGTAGTCCATCACACAATCTGGCTTATATATTATTTGCTTTGTTGTTCTGTTCACCTTGCCACTGTCCACCATTGTACCAGGGTGAATGGTGGTCAACATGTTCACTTCACGTCTGTCTTTCCACCGCACTGAAAGCATTGCACCACTTTTTCTCACCTCGCAATCACCTACTTGTATAGCAGTGTCAAACACAGGCATTTTCTTTCGTTTTGGCTTTACTGTTCCACACACTCCAGTCTTATTATCAAGCAAGAACCTAGTTAGCAAGGGACTGGTATAATAGTTATCTGTGTACAATATGTGGCCCTTGTTCAGATATGGTGCAAGCAGTACCTTCACCACACTACCTGAGAAGCCATGTTCGTCATTAGCAGGAATATCTACATTTGTGGCTGAATAAGTATCATGTGTAACACCATTCCTGATTCACAGTCACAGAGCACAAAGAATTTCAGTCCAAATCGGTGACGTTTTGAGGGAATATACTGCTTGAAGGCAGCACGTCCTTTGAAAAGCACAAGGAATTCATCAATAACCAGCTTCTGAGCTGGTACGTAGTAATCTCGGAACTTTCCAATCAGGTCATTTAGCACGTGCCTCACCCTCCAAAGCCTATCATCCTGTGTCTCGTCTGCATTATTTGCAAAATGAATGCACCGTAGGATCAACAGAAATCTGTCCCAGGACATATATTTCCCGAACAATGGTGTTGGAACAGTCTTTGCTCCAATAATCTGAAATTACGTGTTTCACACAATGTTTCATCAACATGCAAATTGCGAAAAACACATACAGTTCACCAACAGTTGTCTCTTTCCAACGCTGTAGTCGTGAAAATTCTGATACTTCCTCACCTTCAATGAGATCGGCCGCAAGTCTGTTCGTTTCGTGAACAATGTGTTCCATGAGCGGCTCATCGAAATATGCAGTAAAGAAGTCCATTTCACACATTTCGTCACCAGTATCAGGGAAAAGATCTGTAATTCCCACATCTCTGTTGTCAAAGGCGGGAATTTGTGGAACAAAATCGTCCCCATCACTCCACACACACAAACCTGCTGCTTTCCGAGAGCCATTAGCTGCACCACGGCGAGGAATCCGGGGACCAGGAGCTGAAGCAGGCATTGCAACAGTAGAGGCAGGAAGGGTAGATGAGGAAAAAGATTTGGAACATGAGGGAATTTGTTCCTCATTGTCGCCATATTGTTCCATGCGGCGGCGCTTGGCTGGGCGGGCAGCTGATGCGCCAAAACTTGTACTGGCACTAGCAGCTGGGGTAAAACTATTCTCCGATTCTTCATCACTAAAACCTGAGAAAGATTCACCTGTTTCAGACTCGTCGATCATATCATAAACGTGCAATGGAACAGATGACCGACGTGCTTGGGCGCGAGGTGGTGTTGAGTGGTGTTGAGTAGTAGCGGGTAACTCGTGTGGCATCCTCACCCTCGTGGCACCAACATGTTCACTCTCACTATCCATTGTTTCAATTTCTTCAGGCTGGGTATAATCTTCATCTATATCCGAGTCGTCAATATCAGATTCGTCAACGTCCTTGAATAATTCATCTGCAATTTCGTCTTCGGTCAAAGACTGCATGGCGTGGTGCGCTGAGCGAGGTCGCACGCTGGGTTGTGATGCACTCGCCATGGTGTCTGGCCACTAAGGCATGTGAAACAAAGGAGGCCTGCTCTAGATTTTTTTTCAAAATGGCGTCTGTTTACAATCGCCCTTGGCTACGGTATGGGTGACCCCTTTACACCGCAGGACATTTGAATCGTGCCTGGCACCCTTTGGTGTATATATACGCCATGCGCACGGTAGGACATGTTATTCATGGTGTATATGTATGCCATGCACAGTTTAAGGGTTAATGATGCAGCTGGTGGGTAGTGGTGATCTCGAGACAGCTACCCACAGTGTTAGACGTTGACATCCGGTGACTGCTTCAATGCAGGCAGCCCGCTGGCCCTGACAACCTCGTTAGTGACGTGAGGTGTCGGCCGGGTGACTCTTCGACAGTCACTCATCCCCAAAGTAACTGATGTGTGGGTTACTGGGTCTGGTGGGGGGTAGGGCTTTGTGTAATGTGCCTCCCCTCTCGGTCTTTACAGACAAGGGTTCACGTGTGGCTGGAACAACTGGTTCGGTGTACCAATCAGACCTGGGAACAGACACAAAACATGGCGGAAGCATAGATATAACTCTGAGTTTGATGGAAGGTGGAACCCCAGAGCACGGTTAAAGCTGCTACCCGAGTTAAGTACAAGTAATAATTCACATCATTGCCTCCACAGGAAAATCTAATGAATACTAATTTATACTAACCAAGGAAGTTACCTTACTGTTTCTGTACAGTGCGAGATCTTGTTACCATGGGGTGACAAGACTGCACCTGACTACTGATGAGCGATGACAGAGGGTCATCCGCATCCCCTGACTAGTCGGTTAAGCCATGAGTCAGCACTGCTGAGTCAGAAATTAGACTCGCTGAAAGCAGTTCTAATTCCTCTCTAGCATGATATCGTTTCAATTTATTCACATGAATTGTCCTTTCCACCTGGTCTTCGAAAATACCTTTTATGACAAGATTAGCCGGCCCCGCTCTCTTAATTACTCTATACGGACCCCGCCACCTAAGAGCTAGTTTCCTACTCTGATTGGCGGGCGCAGCCTCATTCACTCTCAACAAGAGGCTACCTTCGTTCAACTTTAGAGGGAGCACTTTTTTGTCATAAAAGTGAGCATAACGATTCCGTGCTTTCTTGGACGCTTCAACCGCAATATTCCAAGCATTTCTCATTTTTCTGAGGACCTCTGAAGGAGTCCTCACCGTATGCAATATTATGTCTGTTAACCCTCAAACCGCTAGGGGCCTAAATGGAATTCACAACCACAGGCGCAACAAAAAAAAATCAAAAAATTCTTTCGTCTTATAGAAGTGTTTATTTTTGTTCCCTGATCACGGAAAAAATAACAAAAAAATCGTAGGTGGCATATTTTAGCCGCAGTAGGGTAGGGAAGTGTGGCAAAAAAGGGGCGTTGGCAGAGCCTTCGCCAGACGACGTCTACTCCTCCTGACCTGTCAGACGGCAGTTGCCACAAATATATTATTACCTAATTATTTCAATGTCTCTGATTGATTTTTTCTTAGTTTTTTACAGTAATATTATTCCATACAGTGAATTGTGGTATATTTATATTATAAAATGTGTGAACCATCGCTGTACTCAAAATTATGGTGTGCATATAAGTGATTCAATTATTATGTTCATAAAACAATAAACAAATAGTTTTGCTGTTGTTACACTATATACACAGGTTATATATAAGTATCTGCATGTTTTGTTCACCATAACGAACTACAGGCATACCTCAGTTTAAGAGTTTAATTGGTTCCTGGAGACGCCTCGTATTCCGAAAACTCGTATTCTGAAGCTAATTCCCCCATAAGAAATAATGGGAAATGAATTAATCCGTTCTTGACTACCCCAAAAATCCCATATCAAACTAAATTTTATACCTAATTCATCAAAATAAACCTACAAAACTATGTTCAAGTTATTACTTACCTTGCTCTTGAATGCTGTATGCGTATGGAAGATGGTGAGGAGGGGGGAGGAGGAGAGGAGTTACTGTTTGGAAGGGGAGTCCCCTCCATTATCACATCAGGCAGTGAGGACTTCACTGGTATGCACACACTGGCACATTTTGCCTGCATACCACTAAGACTTGCTTGTCTTACTAAGAATTTCTCTAAAGACACTTGTTTTTCCCTACATTTTAACACTTGTCTGTAGTAAGACATCACATTATCATTTAAAAGGTCAATGCAACGGCCTGCTACAGCTTTATCTGGGCGAGTTTTTTCAACAAAACTTTGCAGTTCTTCCCATTCTTCACACATTTTCTTAATCAAGAAGGGACATCCTCTACTGCCTCTACTCACAGCTATTTTCTTAGGTTGAACCTTATCAGTGGCTGTCTTGAGACCCATGGTGAGATATATAATAACAAATTGTATACTCAAATGACCAAAAATCCAACAAAACACTGAAAATCCAGGTGAAGAATTGATGTGGGATAGTCACTGGGCCGCGAGACAATGGTAAACTGAGGGGCGGAGGGGCGACGATCACCGAACCACCACGCGCTAGGTCGGCCTGTACGCGTATCAACAAACTCGTGTCCCGAGGTAACCCTCGCGTTCCGAGACATATTTTCCGAGGAAATCCTGCTCGTCTTCCAAAAAACTTGCATACAGGGACACTCGCATTCCGAGGTACCACTGTTCTAAGTTGGTCTTGTGAGTCAAAAAGCAACGAGGAGTGGCCGCCACACACCAGCGAGCCACTCACTGCCACTCCTCCCTCAACACCACCTCACTCACCCTCATTCACCTCCCACAATACTGTTTTTGCATTTATTCACTATACACAGACGTTATATATACGTATTTACATGTTTTGTTCACCATAACTGTACATCTAAGCTTGTATGGTGAGTAAAGGCACAAAGACGTAGCTACTCCACAGTCAGCTGATCGGCGGCCGCCCTCAAGGCCAGACGCACTAATATTTCTCCTCCAACAATATTGGTTGTGGTGTTATTATGCTATATACACACATTATATATAAGTATCTACCTGTTTTATTCACCATACTTGTACAAATAAGCTGGTATGGTGCCCAAAGACCATAGTGGCTACCAGTAAACAACATGCCAAGTCGTGCAGACGACGCTCCTCCCTCACCAAAATGGAGGCGCCCAACCTACTCCTCTCGCTGTTATCTCACACTATACACACGTTATATATAAGTATCTACATTTGTGTTCACCATAGCAAACCACTAAGCTGGTATGGTGAGTGCAGTCAATAAATGGTGGCCACACACAGTCAGAAGACAACGCCCACAACCCTCCCTCCATCGAGCACAGCGCTAAATATCACCACAATCACGCTGTTATCAGAATCCTGGTCAGTTTTATCAAAGTCAGGGGGCTTCAGTAATACTATCACTGCTAAATAATAGCAGTATCATTTATATTATGGCATTTGTAGGCGATGCTGTGGTCACAAGCTGAACAGCGGTGCTGTGAGCTCGTGCTGCATGCGCCAGCCTTGGTGGCTTGCTCAATACTGACGCTCTCACACCCAAGAATGTTGGGCTGGATTTTTTTTCTAGGTGGCATCTGGCAACTATCAGTCGTGGCTGTACTATAGCTGCCCCTATCCCAGGCAGGGCGTTTAAATTGTAGCGGTAGAAACGAAATCATATATAAATGATGTGCGCAGTTTCGGTTTTGTCACTGATATCATTTATATATGATATGCGCGGTTTGAGGGTTAAGCAGGCCTGAGGGGAAATTGCATGACTGACCAGTAAACAAAAGAAGGGGTTGGGTGTTGATTGATGGATGGCAGTATTCGAAGCTAACTGAACATTGGGTAGGTGTTCATCCCAAGAATTTGCATTATGTTCAGCAAGGATTGCAAGCATATCCTTGACTGAACAATTAGTACGTTCCGTCATACCGTTTGTTTGTGGGTGGTAGGCTGTTGTAAAAGCCAAAGTTGTCTCTAACATTCTACAAACTTCCCTAAATATATTTCCATTGAATTTCTGACCCCGGTCAGAGACTAGAACTTTAGGAGGCCCGAATACAGTAACGAACCTACGCAAGAACACATCTGCAACCGTACGAGAATCCTTCTGAGGTAACGCAACTAGTGTAGTGTACCTAGACAGATGGTCAACAAGTACCAACACGTATCTGTTACCCGAATGACTGTGGTGTAAGTCAATCAAATCGGCCCCCCACACGATCTAATGGTTCACAAATTTCAGAAAATTCCTGAAGTGGGGCTTGTACCTTAAGGGTACCTTTCCTCCTCTGGCATTGAGGACATGACTTCACATAATTGATTACCTCAGAAAGCAACCCTGGGAAATAAAATAGAGGCTTTGCCTTTAAGTGAGTTTTAAAGACACCCGGATGCCCTGCAACTTTAGATGCATGTGCAAGCTTTAACGCTGATGACCTTAACGCGTCAGGAATAACTAGCTGGAATACTGCCCTATCTTTCTGACTATTAATGTAATATAGGATGCCCTGTTTCATCTCAAAATCATGAATCGGTAATTTACTGTTATTTGAAGGGTATTTTACCCCTTCCAAATACTCAATTGCACACTAGTTTCTCTGTCAGCTATCTCACCCTGTCAGAGTAAAAGAGACAAATGTATGTAATTACCTAAGCGTAATTACCTAAGTGTAGTTACAGGATGAGAGCTACGCTCGTGGTGTCCCGTCTTCCCAGCACTCTTTGTCATATAACGCTTTGAAACTACTGACGGTCTTGGCCTCCACCACCTTCTCCCCTAACTTGTTCCAACTGTCTACCACTCTGTTTGCGAAAGTGAATTTTCTTATAATTCTTCGGCATCTGTGTTTAGCTAGTTTATATCTATGACCTCTTGTTCTTAAAGTTCCAGGTCTCAGGAAATCTTCCCTATCGATTTTATCAATTCCTGTTACTGTTTTGTATGTAGTGATCATATCACCTCTTTTTCTTCTGTCTTCTAGTTTTGGCATATTTAATGCCTCTAACCTCTCCTCGTAGCTCTTGCCCTTCAGTTCTGGGAGCCACTTAGTAGCATGTCTTCACACCTTTTCCAGTTTGTTGATGTGCTTCTTAAGATATGGGCACCACACAACCGCTGCATATTCTAGCTTTGGCCTTACCTTGAGGTTACCTTGAGGTGCTTCCGGGGCTTAGCGTCCCCGCGGCCCGGTCATCGACCAGGCCTCCTGGTTGCTGGACTGATCAACCAGGCTGTAGGACGCGGCTGCTCGCAGCCTGACGTATGAGTCACAGCCTGGTTGATCAGGTATCCTTTGGAGGTGCTTATCCAGTTCTCTCTTGAACACTGTGAGGGGTTTGCCAGTTATGCCCCTTATGTGTAGCGGGAGCGTGTTGAACAGTCTCAGCCTAACAAAAGTCGTGAACAATTTCTTTAGTATATCGCCATCCATGTATTTAAACGCAATTCTGAAGTTGGAAAGCGTGGCATAGGCTCCTCGCACAATATTCTTTATGTGGTCCTCAGGTGATAGTTTTCTATCTAGAACCACCCCTAGATCGCTTTCTTTATCAGAATTCTTTAAAGATTTCTCACATAATATATAGGTTGTGTGGTGTCTATGTTCTCCTATTCCACATTCCATAACATGGCATTTATTAACATTAAATTCCATTTGCCAAGTGGCGCTCCATGTACTTATTTTGTCCAGGTCATCATGAAGGGCATGACAATCACCTAAGTTTCTTATCCTTCCTATTATCTTAGCATCATCAGCAAACATGTTCATATAATTCTGTATACCAACTGGTAGATCATTTATGTAGACAATAAACATCACTGGTGCAAGAACTGAACCCTGTGGTACTCCACTTGTGACATTTCTCCAGCCCGATACATTACCTCTGATCACTGCCCTCATTTTCTATCAGTTAGAAAATTTTCATCCATGTTAGAAGCTTACCTGTCACCCCTCCAATATTTTCCAGTTTCCAGAACAACCTCTTATGTGGAACTCTGTCGAAAGCCTTTTTTAGGTCCAGTGAATGTGAATGCATGTGTGTGTATATATGCATGTATATATGTATATGTTCATATATATGTGTGTATGTATATGTATGTGTATAACGTACATATGGAAGCTGACCAGAATTGCATTTCACCTTTGTAAATGCACACTAATGACACAATACTTTATGTAGGGCATACGTAAATCTGTGTATCTATGTATTTCCGTATGTAGGTTAGCTTAGCATTTTAAAAGTACCGAATCACCTTCTGTGGTTGATTGTTCAATAAATCCCTGAACTATATGTTTAACAGATCTCTAACCCTGTCCATGGAGGACAGAAGAAAATGTATATATGCTGGTTAGCATTGTAAATGTGTGGCCATGTCTGTGGTAGAAAATAATAATAATAAAAAAAATCAATAACCTCTTTCCACCTAGTCTAGCTCATCTAGTATTCTCTCATTTTATTTGATGGAATGGTTTCAATATTCTGGTTTATATTAATTGACGCGATATTTCTGATCAAAGTATCCGGCACAACATGTGCTGGACCAGGCTTGTACAAAATCTGGAATGAGTGGGCCGAAAGTTCGTGAGACCAGCGTAACATTCGTGGGCATTTAGTGCCCTTTTTAAATATATGAGTTAACGCTCGATGGTCAGTGTAAATTACGAAATGGCGCTGAAATAGGTATGGCTCGAAATACTTAACACTTTGGCGTGCCCCCCGCGCCACCCATTCAACTGTCCGATTTGGGTCCCAGGGTTTCACGGGAGCGCGCGTTAATTCTGAAAAGTGTATACTCTCCAACTTAGTCACCTCAATTCTCGTCCTACAAGATTAAATTTGGTATCATTGTGTTCGCAATAGAATTCTCTACAGCACTAAATGCATATAAACTCCAAAAGCCCGGCTAATTACCCGCAGAAAACAGAGAAAGTGCGAACGAGTTACCCAGGAGTGCGCAAAAGCGATAAAATGTGTTCACTATTTTCACTCTGGTCACCTCAATTTTCGTCCTAGGTCTTTCATTTTGATATCAATGGGTTCGCAATAGAATTCTCTAGAGGAGCATTAGCATATAAAATAAAAAACCTGGTCACGCTCCAACAGCCGACGAGTTGAAGACGGGCCACGTTAGCCGCGAGTGAGCGCCCAGACGCCTTCCAGCTAAACTCCCAATTCCTGCCCAAAAATGTTTAGTACTATTGTGTGTTGAACATGACATAGGCGTGTAGGGAAGACATAGGCGCGTATTTTAAAACCAGTCCCAAACAAATCGGATAAAAACCTGATTTTTGGCGATTATTTAAAGTGGATGACTCAATGCTGCGTCATGCCCGGCAGCACCGAAAGTAAACAGATGACGCAATGCTGCGTCATGCCCAAGCGAAAGTGTTAACTGACTCTACAACTGCCAGTGCCTCCCAATCTGTGGCTGAATATCGAACTTCAGGTCCCTTGATCTTTCTACTGAAATAGGCCACCGAATGGGGGGAAATTATCCACATCTCGTTGAATTAAACACCCGCCAATAGATATACCGCTGGCGTCAGTGTGCACCTCCTACTCTTTATCGAAGTCAGGAATGGCCAGAACCGGTGTCGTAATTAGTTGACCCTTCAGTTTTCGATAGGCCTCGTCATGTTCAGGTTTCCAGACGAACTTTGCATTCTTCTTTGTCAGATCAGTCAGGGGTGCTGAAATGCCAGCGAAACCTTCAATGTGATGATGAAAATATCCGGCCACTCCCAGAAACCTGCGCACGTCCTTTGCTGCCCTTGGAGTAGGCATGTCAGCAATGGCGCGGCAAGAGTCTGGGTCAGGTCGAATATCGTCTGGGCACACCTGGAACCCCAGAAATTTTAGTTTCTGATCTGCCAGGGTGCACTTCTGTACGTTCAGCTTGAACCCCGCCCGATCTAACAAAGTCAAAGTCTCAGTTAAGTCTTGTAGGTGTTTCTCAAACGACCTGGAATATATCACAACATCATCCAGGTTCGCTAACGAATACCTTCCCAAGACTGGGCTGAGTATGAAGTTAATGGCCCTCTGAAATGACGAAGGCGCTGTCTTTAACCCAAACGGCATCCTACGGAATTGATAAGTGTGGCTACCATCCGAGAACACCATTTTGTCCCTATCCTGTTCTGCAACGGGAATCGCCCAATACGCCGATTTCGCGTCAAGAGTTGGGAAATACTTTGCAGCGCCAAATTGATCGATTATCTCCTGTATACAGGGCAATGAATACACATCACCCTTAGTTATTTCGTTTACCTTCCGGTAGTCAACACAGAAGCGATAACTACCATCAGGTTTGCGAACTAACACAACAGGAGAGAGCCACGGTGACATACCAGGCTCTATCACGCCTTGCCTCAACATTTTCTGGCACTCATCCCTGATGATATTCTTTGCCTGTTTTGGCAACCTCCACTGTCGGGTGTACATGGGAGGATGATCTCCAGTAGGAATAGTGTGTTCAATCCTATCCAAGAGACCAATCTGGTCATCATCAGTGGCAAACAGCCTAGGAAATCCACGCAAGACCCCCTCAAACGTTTCCTGTCTGCCTGAGAGACCTGTTGTAAGTCTAGTGCCTCAATTAACTTATCTATGTCATAATTCATGTTATGATTACTCTCCTTGGTCATGTCCTGTGAATAGGTAACGCCCTCCGTTACCTGTAATGCACTACATTGTGCGGTGATGGCAGGTGGCTCTCCCTTACTCTCATGCTGATAAATTTCAGCTTCCTCAACAACAGTAGCCTGAGATACCCTGTCCCCGACTCTAAACATAAAAGTCTTGTGGGAGAGGTTGACGACCGTAATGATGGCACCTTTGTCAAGCACTACAATAAAATGGTGGGGAAATTAATAACCTGTCACACCTCCCAGCCATCTGAAGGGTGGTACCTGGTGGGATGTGATGCCTTACAGAAACTTAAAGGAATTTGACAGAATGTGGGGGGCAAGTTTGTTTAGTCAGTGCATGCAAAACGCATGACATTCTATCGGTGTCTTGAAGAGACTTAAATAATAATTTGGAGAAATTTATGTTATATTTTTGCTTCCTCTTAACTGAAGTTACAACTGGAGAATGGTCGACCATTTTCACTGGGTAAGAACTTCTTCCCAACCGCAGTCTACCGTTCCGAGCACCTTTGCTTGCAGACAAAGAGTAATTAAAACGGGACAGGAAATCCATCCCCACGAGTACGTCTCCAAGATAATCAAGATCTCCAACTACAGTACAAGTGTAAGGGTGACATTCCTCATGAATCTCAAAATTAATGGTACTATGACCCAAGATGTTAATTTTACCTCCATTCACAGCTGTTAATTGTTTATCCATACGCTTAAGGTGTGCATCTTGAAGTTTGCCAAAGGCTGAATCTTTAATTAATGTCGCTTGACTCCTGGTATCCACAAACGCAGTCAACCTCAACCCATCAACCTTCACCTCAAAAGTCGGTCTGCCATCATGAGGGGCGGCCCCCTTTCAATCCTTCTTGTCCAGGCCCGGGCACCTATTCCGCAAATGACCCTTCCTCCCACATTTATAACACCTGCGCGGATCCCTCCCTGCAGCATGTGGGGGTTGTCCCCGTGCGTGAACCGGGCCCTGCCTGTGTCTGGGGGTAGCCTGACCCAGTACCCCCCTGCCCGTCTGCTAAACCCCCGCTCACCGCATGAACGTATGGTGAGGACTGGGCCGCCTTTGGCTCCGCATTCAGGTCATCTATGGACTCTTCCACTTATTGCACGAGTTCATTGAAACTCATAGCAGCCATGTTCGTCGCTAGGTACGGCCCGATGTAAGTGGGCAGGGCCTTACAAAACAGTTGTTTCGCAATTCGTTCCTCCTGTTGCTCATCGTAACCCAATTCCTGAGTGAGATCGCTAACCCAGGATCTAAGAAAGGCCCCAAAATCTTTCAATCGAGATCCGGTCTCCCTTGTAAGTGACGTTAAATAGCGGCAAGCCTCTTCTTTAGTAATTCTCGCCTTAAACCTGTCCTTGATGGCCTGAACAAACTGTGGCCATGTCACCAAATGCCTGAATTCCTCAGACTTCCTAAGGGGTCCGTTGCGACCCACATATGACCCCGTGGCTAGAGTAATTTTTGTTTCATCATCAGATGCCGCGGCTAACACAGAATCCATTTCCCACAGCTAATTCTCTACATAGCAGTTGCGTTCCACCTTATTCAAAGGAAGCTCGGCACAATTCAACTTCGGCAGGGAGAGCTTCGGGAGTGACGCCACGAGCCCTGATCTGTAGAATTGGGTGCTAGGCATGCAGGAGGGCGCTTGACCAGGGTGGGGAGGAACCGGGAAGGGCTGGGTATAGGGTTGGGAGAGGGGGGACTGGGGATGGAATTGGGATGAGCCATGATTTCCCGGGGACACAGGAGCTACACCTAGTGGGTAACTAGTGGCCGGAGTGCCCTGGCAACAAGGAAGTTGACACTGAGGTTGATAGTGTGGATGTTGTGGGTGACAATGTAGTGTATGTTACTGTGATGGTGAACACTGTTGTACCTGTGTCTGTTGTTGTGCCCCATTTTGTCCCTGTAGTAACTGTAGGAGCATCTGTAGTAACTGTGGTTGGTGTGGTATTGAAGCCTGGTGTGTGTGTGTGTTGTTGGTGCAGTGTTGAAGCCTGGTGTATCTGTTGTTGGTGTGGTGTTGAAGCCTGGTGTATCTGTTGTTGGTGTGGTGTTGAAGCCTGGTGTATCTGTTGTTGGTGTGGTGTTGAAGCCTGGTGTATCTGTTGTTGGTGTGGTGTTGAAGCCTGGTGTATCTGTTGTTGGTGTGGTGTTGAAGCCTGGTGTATCTGTTGGTGTGGTGTTGGAGCCTGGTGTATCTGTTGTTGGTGTGGTGTTGAAGCCTGGTGTATCTGTTGTTGGTGTGGTGTTGAAGCCTGGTGTATCTGTTGTTGGTGTGGTGTTGGAGCCTGGTGTATCTGTTGTTGGTGTGGTGTTGAAGCCTGGTGTATCTGTTGGGTGTGGTGTTGAAGCCTGGTGTATCTGTTGTTGTGGTTTTGGAGCCTGGTGTATCTGTTGTTGGTGTGGTGTTGAAGCCTGGTGTATCTGTTGTTGGTGTGGTGTTGAAGCCTGGTGTATCTGTTGTTGGTGTGGTGTTGAAGCCTGGTGTATCTGTTGTTGGTGTGGTGTTGAAGCCTGGTGTATCTGTTGTTGGTGTGGTGTTGGAGCCTGGTGTATCTGTTGTTGGTGTGGTGTTGGAGCCTGGTGTATCTGTTGTTGGTGTGGTGTTGAAGCCTGGTGTATCTGTTGTTGGTGTGGTGTTGAAGCCTGGTGTATCTGTTGTTGGTGTGGTGTTGGAGCCTGGTGTATCTGTTGTTGGTGTGGTGTTGAAGCCTGGTGTATCTGTTGTTGGTGTGGTGTTGGAGCCTGGTGTATCTGTTGTTGGTGTGGTGTTGAAGCCTGGTGTATCTGTTGTTGGTGTGGTGTTGGAGCCTGGTGTATCTGTTGGTGTGGTGTTGAAGCCTGGTGTATCTGTTGTTTGTGTGGGGTTGGAGCCTGGTGTATCTGTTGTTGGTGTGGTGTTGAAGCCTGGTGTATCTGTTGGTGTGGTTTGAGCCTGGTGTATCTGTTGTTGGTGTGGTGTTGAAGCCTGGTGTATCTGTTGTTGGTGTGGTGTTGGAGCCTGGTGTATCTGTTGTTGGTGTGGTGTTGAAGCCTGGTGTATCTGTTGGTGTGGTTTGGAGCCTGGTGTATCTGTTGTTGGTGTGGTGTTGGAGCCTGGTGTATCTGTTGTTGGTGTGGTGTTGAAGCCTGGGTATCTGTTGTTGGTGTGGTGTTGAAGCCTGGTGTATCTGTTGTTGGTGTGGTGTTGAAGCCTGGTGTATCTGTTGTTGGTGTGGTGTTGGAGCCTGGTGTATCTGTTGTTGGTGTGGTGTTGAAGCCTGGTGTATCTGTTGTTGGTGTGGTGTTGAAGCCTGGTGTATCTGTTGTTGGTGTGGTGTTGGAGCCTGGTGTATCTGTTGTTGGTGTGGTGTTGAAGCCTGGTGTATCTATTGTTGGTGTGGTGTTGAAGCCTGGTGTATCTGTTGTTGGTGTGGTGTTGAAGCTTGGTGTATCTGTTGTTGGTGTGGTGTTGAAGCCTGGTGTATCTGTTGCTGGTGTGGTGTTGAAGCCTGATGTATCTGTTGGTGTGGTGTTGAAGCCTGGTGTATCTGTTGGTGTGGTGTTGAAGCCTGGTGTATCTGTTGGTGTGGTGTTGAAGCCTGGTGTATCTGTTGTTGGTGTGGTGTTAAGCCTGTTGTATCTGTTGTTGGTGTGGTGTTGAAGCCTGGTGTATCTGTTGGTGTGGTGTTGAAGCCTGGTGTATCTGTTGGTGTGGTGTTAAAGCCTGGTGTATCTGTTGTTGGTGTGGTGTTGAAGCCTGGTGTATCTGTTGTTGGTGTGGTGTTGAAGCCTGATGTATCTGTTGGTGTGGTGTTGAAGCCTGGTGTATCTGTTGGTGTGGTGTTGAAGCCTGGTGTATCTGTTGTTGGTGTGGTGTTGAAGCCTGGTGTATCTGTTGTTGGTGTGGTGTTAAAGCCTGTTGTATCTGTTGTTGGTGTGGTGTTGAAGCCTGGTGTATCTGTTGGTGTGGTGTTGGAGCCTGGTGTATCTGTTGTTGGTGTGGTGTTGGAGCCTGGTGTATCTGTTGTTGGTGTGGTGTTGGAGTCTGGTGTATCTGTTGTTGGTGTGGTGTTGGAGCCTGGTGTATCTGTTGTTGGTGTGGTGTTGGAGCCTGGTGTATCTTTTGTTGGTGTGGTGTTGGAGCTTGGTGTATCTGTTGTTGGTGTGGTGTTGGAGCCTGGTGTATCTGTTGTTGGTGTGGTGTTGGAGCTTGGTGTATCTGTTGTTGGTGTGGTGTTGGAGCCTGGTGTATCTATTGGTGGTGTGGTGTTAGAGCCTGGTGTATCTGTTGTTGGTGTAGTGTTCCGTTTTGTCCCTGTAGTAACTGTAGAAGCATCTGTAGTAACTGTGGTTGGTGTGCTGGTAAAGCCTGGTGTGTGTGTGTTGTATGGGTGGTGGTGAAACCTGGTGTGTGTGTTGTAGGGGTGGTGGTGAAGCCTGGTATGTATGCTGTTGGGGTTGTGACCCGTTTTGTCCCTGTGTTAACTGTAGGAGCACCATCTGGACTAACTGTTGATTTGGGTCCTGTTGTACCTGTGGGTGTGGTGATTGAGGGGGTGGGGTGTGTATAGTGTTTCTATCATCAGAGGCTGTCTGAGCTAGATGTCCAACCAAGGAAGCACCCCCTGGCCCCCCTGGTGGGTCTGAAATTGGAGTACTATCCGGGGGGTGAGCAAGCTCATAAATCCCCGGGGCCACCTCGACGATTGGGATCTCAACCTTGCAAGGGTCCTCCGCCGCCATCTCACTGTCCCCTTGATCCGTTGACCCCAGGTCCCCCAGACCAGTCAAACCAACCTGGGTGTTCCCTGGTTCCACCGTAGGCTGCGCATGTCCCCCCGCCGGGGCTGATTGAGTTACAGCTTCGAGAGTCAATGTTCGCATAACCCCAGACAGCAGAGTACCATCCGGAGACCCCTCCAAGGTTAATTCGCGGTTCGACATGCTCCTGGTGACAGACCTATCAATGTCCCTGTACAAAAGGACCTCTCGCTCCACACTCCACGAACCTCCGATCTCAATACTATCCTCAAGTTAAAAAAATCAACACACCACCTCAACTCAATGTAGGACTGGTGATGGTGTGAGCTGATTTTATAATCCCATAACTTGAATACATTTAATGAGATAGCATTAAACTTGACGCTGAGTCAGCCCCCCCAAAAAACAGAGTCTTGTGCAAAATCGCTTAAACGCTGAAAATTCGAAATATTGCGATACAACGCTTAATCAAGAATGACGTTAATATCCTGCAATAAAGAAGAAAAGTGACATGGGGGGGACAGGCAATTGTCACGCTAATTCGAATATCCACCCAAATCTGAAGTTTTCATCCACTGGACTGAAAATTCTATCACCCAAAATGGGGAAAATGCGTTAAAATCGATAAAATTAATTGAACACTTTCCTGAGGAAAACAAAATATTTCTCCTAATCAGTGAAGTCTACCTAACAGCACGAGGTTAACTCGCATTGATTACACACATGATTCGAATTAATCACTTTTACCCGAATTTTGTGGCCAAGTAGACTTAGAAAATTCGCACACGCTTGTCAAAAACAATTACTTTACAACAACACGACCATGCTCCCACAAAGATTGCTGTACCCCACAACAAAATGCACTTTATGCTAGATATCTAACCTAGGAAGATACAAATTACCTAGGAGAAACTTAGAATCTACAAATGGGAACTTAATTTATAACTTAATGAAACTCGATATTAAACTTATAGCTTTTCCCTACGCTATAGAATCGCCTACACTATGCAAATCGCACAACATAGGATTCCCGCGAACGTTAGCGCGTGGCCCCCCGGCTGAACTCTGACCATGCAGCATGACCGAACGGACAGAAGCGTGAAGCTTCAATAATTTTTAAAAAATTATTGAAACACCGCTGCCTACTATTGTAATACAAGATTGTAACACTGCGTTTATTGTAACACGGGACGTGGTATTGGCTCTACTCTGTCCTTTACCCTCTCCGTGAATATGCTTACTTAACCGAATTCCAAGGACCCCAGAGCTAACTCTCAGCCGAGTCCCACGCTACGTGGCTGTTATGGTTGTAGTCAGAGAAACAATCTTCGTCCTCATGGTTTTATTCTCCGCCAGTAACAACAACAAAACAATAATCAGGTACATGAAATATTGTTAACAAGATCATAAACAAAAGAGCATCTGCTCCAAACATGCTACCTCCAACATCTGTAGTACTCAATCCCAACATTCCTCCCCTTTTAAATAAACTCTATCCCTACAGGTTAAGTCTATCAGGCGGTCGTATGACTCTTCCTGATTTTCTCAACTGGAAGTCCTGACCTGTTACTTCTGGGAAACATTCATCTGAATTACTCCTTGTAGAGTCCATAGGGTTGACTGTATCCCCATAACCCTCTGCTGCCCCTTGCTCTGCCTCACGGTCACCTGCAGGTGCTGCTATCCCTTCATTATTAGGATGGATATCACTAGTTGCCCCACCCCCACCTGAAGGGTCTTCAAAATTCCCTGTGAACCTTGGCATGAGCTGATCGGCATGCCTTTTCCAATTAATGTTCCCAAAACTCTGCACTTGCACAGTGAAGTTCCTGCGGCCCAGGACTTCCCTAATTTTCCCTTCCACCCAGGGCTTTCCACTTCCAAAATTCCTTGCATATACTGCATCCCCTTCATTAAACAACAATTCCTCTCCCTGAGCCAACTGACTGGCCAAGCTAGTTACCGATTTCTCTTTATTGGGATCTGTCTTTACTGCTTCCATGTGCACTTTAAAGTGTCTATTAAACAGTAATTCAGAAGGAAATTTACCAGTAGTAGAATGAACATTTTTCTTTGATTATATAAAAATCTACAAAGCCTTGTATTAATAGTACCTTCCGTAAACCGCTTTAACCCTTCTTTCAAGGATCTCACTGCTCTCTCTGCTTGACCATTTGAAGAAGGATTATAGGGGGCAGGTGTTACATGTTTAATACCATTTTTTCTAAAAAAATCCTCCATTTCCACAGAAACAAAATAAGGAGCATTGTCTGAGACAATTATGTCTGGCAATCCAAAATTACAAAATGTTTTCCTTAGTAATTCACAAGTTACAGATGATGTGGTGGAATTACACACATGCACATCCAGAAATTTGGTGTATGAATCCACCACCACTAGGTAATATTTATTATCCATAGGTCCCGCATAATCTACATGAAGTCTAGACCAGGGTTTTCCAGTGCATGGCCAAGAAAGTACTGGGGCCTGGGGTTTCTGATAATTCTTAAAGCAAATATGACAATTTTTTGTTACCTCAGCAATATCCTGGTCTATTTTTGCCCACCAACCCCAACTTCTAGCTTCTGCTTTCATAGCATTTATGCCATTATGGCCTACATGCAGCTGTTCCAAAATCTTACATCTCAGTTCCCCAGGCACCACCACTCTATTCCTATACAAAAGTACATCCTGGTGAATACTAAGGTCAGCCTTCACTGCAGCATACTCTGACAATAACAAATTATCATTCCAACCATATTTGACATATTTCAACAACAGACTTAATTTGGGATCTCTACCAGTTGCCTTCCTAATAGTCTGGAATGAAATATCCTCAAAAGACATAGCTTCCACCAGGTTAACATACTCCACTGGAATACTGGAATTTAATTCTTCTGACACAGGCAATCTACTTAATGCATCAGCTACTACATTATCCTTGCCTGGCTTAAACTCTAAATCATACTCAAACTGTGAGAGTAGTAATGCCCATCTTTGAATTCTAGCATTGGCATTAACTGGAATTTGCTTACCTCTGCCAAACAATCCTAGCAGGGGTTTATGATCTGTTCTAGCAAGAAATTTCCTCCCCAGCAGAAAATACCTCAGTTTCTTTACAGCATATACCAAAGCTAAAGCTTCTTTATCTAACTGAGAATAATTCTGTTCCGCAGGAGATAATTTCTTGCTAGCAAAATATACTACTTTATCCTGACCATCTACTTCCTGTAATAATACACAACCCACTCCTACTGGGGAAGCATCTACCTCCAGTTTTAATGGGAGTCTACCTGTAAAATTAGTGAGCACTGGAGAATTGATCAATTCCTGCTTAATATTCCTGAATGCATTTTCCTCTCTTGCTGCCCACTTAAATCTAGCCCCTTTTCTGGGGGGAGCCCCGTCGGCTCCCCGGAGCTATCCCAGGCTGATATGCTAATGTCAGACTTTGGCATCAGTCATGTGTATGGAGTTCTTAGGCCTACCGGGAACCACGGCCAGAACCGGGCCCCCTCAGAGAGGCAAGGGGAGCAATGGCCTATAGAAGCCCCCGTGTGGTTGGAAGCATTCTATGTCTGCCATCGACCGGGACAGGCACCCAGAAAGGTAAACGTCCCAAAACAAACCCCTATTCTGGTTAAAATTGCTACCAAAAGCCGAACTAGTGGATAGAACTCCCAAAAGAAAAACGAGCAAACTAGTGTGACGTCACACGCTGCCGCGCCGCTGTCTGCGCAGCTCCCCCCTCCCCGGGAGGGGGAAGGGGGAGCCCCAGACCCTCCGCGCCGGCTACCCACACTCAGTTCTTGAGGCTGATGCTATAGGCGAAGGTCGTGTGCTCTGGCTCCGGTGTTCGCTACAACACTGTGCTTGCGTGTGGTGTTTGTTTTCTGGGTGCGAGAGCCAGGAGTAATTTTGGTACTCGGGCTGCATGCGCCTAGGGTTTCCTTCCCTAGGTGCCCTGTAAGTACTACCCTTGGGGCTTGGGGCCACCTTCCACAGGCTCCTTGGGATCTGCCTCTGCTGGTCCGTTTTACCTTTTCGGTTTTTCGGCCGCCTGTTGGGCTCTTGGGTGTTTTGTTCTCCCTTGTTACTGGCAGGTAAGAGGCAGTTTGCACTGGTAGGGGCGCAGGGTGCTGCACAGCTTGTATTCCCGACATAGCGGCCGGCTCTGTTCCCTGGGGTTCGCTGTCCTCTTGCGGGGTTTGTTTTTCTTTTTGTTTTTGCCTGGTGGGGGGTTCTGTCATATTCGTTCCTTTGTTCTAACCCTGTCACGGTTATTCTCGATGGCGCCCCCTGCTAGGTCCCCGTGAGTGTACACGTCCCTGGGGTACAGCTTTAGAAGTTCGATTGGTAGTTTTGGGCGCCGGTTAGCAGCTCCCTGCCTGGGACTACCTGAGCGCGAGTCCTCTTAAAGTAAACGCTCAGGACCCTGGGAATCCCCTAGGGGGCGCGTGGGTCCGATGGATGTGACCCCGGAGTCCCCACTCGCTGTGTGCGAGTTTGAGGGTTGCTCGGTCCCTTTGTCTCAGGGTGACCCTCATTGTTTTGCCTCTGCCATGCTGCCTGTTGGGTCGGTGATACTTTCGACCCTGAGTCCTGTGAGTGTTGCTGCTTGCTTGTGACTCAATTTACCCAATCCTCTGATGATTCTCTTCGGGTACAGGCGGCGCGTGCGTTGCAGGCTAGGTTTCGTCTGTTGCAACGCGCTAGGTTGGTTGCTCACCCGGATGCCCCGGGGCTGCCCCGCTTTGCTTTTCGTGACCCGGACTTGGGGGTGGGGGTCGCTTCGATCCTGGTTCAGTCCGCGCCTCCTCGTCCTTCCCCTACTGCTCGTTCTGGTCCCCCCCCCTTGCTTCCAGCCCCGAAACGTCTGAGGGTTTCGGGGTCGGAGCAGGGGTTCCTTGATCTTGAGACTCGGGCAGCTTCGGGGGGTGCCCCTTCCGGGGGGGCGGCAGAGGCATTCGAGTCTTGTCTCCCGGCCGAAGCTTCGGGGTCTGACCAGTGGGCCCCCCTTCCTTCCGCTGTTCCGGCTGCTCCGTCCTTGTCATGTGGGGTCGGGGCTTGGGGAGAGGACTCGGCCTCGGGTCCTGTGGTGTTGGACCTCGAGGCTGGGGAGGGGCTGACTTGGGGGCCTTGGGCTCCGCTGGACCCCGCCTGGGTTTTTCTTCCCTCTGAGCGGGGCTTATTGTTACAAGGAGTGGGGTTCTCTTTTCCCCCTCTGCGTACGAGTTGGATTTGGTGTCGGCCCCTCCCCGGGTTCGGTTCCGTGTTCCCCCGGGTTCGTCGGTTCCGTCTTTCCGGAGGTTTTCGGCTTATCGCATCCAACCTGGTGAGGTGCGAGCGGCCTTTGCAGCTTACCTCCTGCGGGACCCGGATTATGCCTCTGAACTGGATCCATCTGAGTTCAGGTTTGGGACTTCGTTCCCTTTCTGGCTCCGTTACGAGGTTCCGGAGTCTTCCTGGCTAGCAGCCTGCCCTTTGCTTGTTTTGGATTCCTGGATTCTGTCGTTCCCGCACGTTGGAGTGGCGGGAAGCTTCCACGGTGATTCAGGTTTTCCTGGGGGCGAGCTTGAGTACCTGAATGAGTGCTTGTTTGCCCCTGCCCTCCCCGCGATGTGGGCGTTATTCAGCTTCATGTGCAGGTTCCCGTCCTTTCGGCGGCGCTGGTTGCGGAGGATTTGCGCGCCCGGGGCCTTTTGGCTTCGGCCTTGCGGTTCTTTTCCATCCTGGAGCTGTCCTCGGATTGGCTCGTGGAGGATGTGAGGACGCTTGGGTCCGTCCCAGGGTCTGGCGCCTTGTCCTCGGCTGCGCGCTCGTTCGCTGCCTTGTTGAAGCTGTTCACGCCGATTTTGCGGGATGCGGTTTCCCTGTTTTATGCTTCCCGTCTCGCGTGTCGGCAGGCGGTGCTGGGTCCTCCGTGGAATCTGCTTGGGCTCTGGCTCTTAGGCGTTCTTCCCCCTTTTGTCCTCTTCTTTTTGAGGAGTCGGCCGTGGCGCAGTTTATTCAGGCTGCGTCGGCGGCTTGTCGTCCGATGTCGGACTTGTTGGTCTTCCGGGGGTCCCGGGTGGGTCTTCCCGGAGGGTCGTGCCAGAGCTCGGGGTTCCTCTCGTCGTGGTAGGCCTCTGGTGTCAGGTTCGGGTTCGGCTCCTGCGCGGACCCGCCCTCGTCTGGTCGGCGCGGTGTTCGCCTGTGCGGGGTTCTGGGTCTCGTAAGGGTCGCCGGCCCTTTCGCGTTTGCCCCGTTGACGGGGCGATGGGGGGGCGGCTTGCGCTGTT
>WNGS01165523.1:2895902-2919488 GCA_020271785.1 Procambarus virginalis
GTTGTGTGGTGCCCATATCTTAAGAAGCATATCAACAAACTGGAAAAGGTGCAAAGACATGCTACTCAGTGGCTCCCAGAACTGAAAGGCAAGAGCTACGAGGAGAGGTTAGAGGCATTAAATATGCAAAAACTAGAAGACAGAAGAGAAAGAGGTGGTATGATCACTACATACAAAATAGTAACAGGAATTGATAAAATCGATAGGGAAGATTTCCTGAGACCTGGAACTTTAAGAACAAGAGGTCATAGATTTAAACTAGCTAAACACAGATGCCGAAGAAATATAAGAAAATTCACTTTCGCAAACAGAGTGGTAGACGGTTGGAACAAGTTAGGTGAGAAGGTGGTGGAGGCCAAGACCGTCAGTAGTTTCAAAGCGTTATATGACAAAGAGTGCTGGGAAGACGGGACACCACGAGCGTAGCTCTCATCCTGTAACTGCACTTAGGTAATTACACAGTCAGTAAATGATGCTATCTCCCTCCGTCCCTCAGCATTACTCCTCCCACAGCGCTAATTAACACAACAATCCTGCTATTATCACAGTCAGGGGTCATCTGGAATACTGTCATTGTTAAATAATAGCAGTTATATATTTATTTTGACATTTTTTGGCGATGCTGTGGTCACAAGCTGAACAGGAATGCTGTTCGCTCATGCCGCGTGCGCCAGCCTTGGTTGCTCCAACAGTACTGTAGCTCTCACACCGGAGAATATTGCTCACAATTTAAAAAAAAATGGCGTCTGTTTACAAGAGTCCTGAGGAAGCTAATGTAAACCTTGTGTAGCCGCGGGCCATTTGAATCGGGCCTGGCACCCTATGGCGTATATATACACGATGCGCACCGTGGGACATGTTACTCATGGCGTATATATACACCATGTGCAGTTTAAGGGTTAAAGATGCTAATGATGCTGGGATGTAAAGGGGGTGACTGCTGTGATGTTGCAAAGCATTGACATTTTTGTAGAAAAAAGAAATGAAATTAAAAAAAAATGTCAAACAGGTTCGTTCGGTGTTTGTCAGGTAGGCTGCTCCATGTTTCTTAAAAAAATTGAATTTAAAAAAAATTGAACAAATGTCAAAAGGTTCGTTCAGTGTTCGGCAGGTAGGTTGCTCCATGTTTCTAAAAAAAAAAACACACAGTTGAAATAGTTTGAAAAACGGACAAATGCCATTTAGGTTCATTCAGTGTTTGTTGGGTAGGCTGCTCCATTATTGAGAAATAAATGAAAAATACAAAACAAATGGAACACATTTGAAACAAAGAAAGATTGTCATAATGGAGCAGCCCACCCGACAAATACTGAACGAACCTATATGGCATTAGTCCGTTTTCAAATTGTTTCAACTGGTTTTTTTTAAGAAACATGGAGCAGCCTACCTGCAGAACACCGAACGAACCTTTTTGAAATTTGTTCTGTTTTTCAAAAGTTTTCATTTTTTTTTTTTTAAACATGGAGCAGCCTACCTGACAAACACCAAACAAACCTTTTGCTATAAAAAATGAATTTTTTTTTTTAAGAAATTTGAAGAAAGAAAAATGTCATAAAGGTTTATTCAGTGTTTTACCTAAGTGTAGTTACAGGATGAGAGCTACGCTCGTGGTGTCCCGTCTTCCCGTCAGTGTATGTAAGGTAGGCTATTATTTAAAACATCGAATATCATATTGAGGTTTTTCGGTGGTAGAACAGATTAATTTGATTTCCATTATTTTAAATGGGGAAATTCGTATTGAAAGACGAGTGTTTCACATAACGAGCTTGGTGCCGGAACAAATTAAATTCGTTATTCGAGGTTCCATTGTATTTTCTTGATAAATGCCAGTAATAATCGACATAATGTACAGTGGGCATGAGGATACTGCTGGCTGAGGCAGATTGAGTCAGCCACATGACACCCTTGATCATGTAGAAATTTTTGTAGTACGCCACAGTCGCTTGGGCATGCAGAGAAAAGTAGCACTGTGCGTATTACTAGGGAATGACAGATCTTGTTCATAAAACAGATCTTTATGTAAAATCAGGGACCTGGTAGGCTGTTTATAAAATTGTGGGTTCTCAAGTTGGAAGTTCATCCTTCTACCTGCTGTAGAAGAATGTTTTGTATTTTTCTCAGTAAGTCAAGAAATACAAATGAAGTCAAAATTCACATCACATAGAAGAACAATACATGTTGCACTGCAGGGCTACTGACTGAGAAAGCTATGCTTCTCGAAGGGAGTCTCAATGTATTTATAACTGTGAGCATAGCCAGACTCTCACAACAACTGAATGTTTATCCAGACAAATCACAAAATGGGTTACCAATTCATACAAAATACTGATGCTTGAATAGGATGCAGTTGACTGTTTGATTAATAATCTACTCTTGTAATGCTTCATATATTTAACTAGTCATGTTTAAAACAGTTTTGTTGATCTACATTATACCTATTTTTGGCAAATGTCTCCCCTTATCATGATGGTGAGAAATTGGTTATGATTTAAAACAATCCTGAAGCCAATTTTTTTTAATATACTGTACATAAATATTCACATAAACGATACTGCTTTTCTCTTTTTGTCAGATACAAATCAATCACATTCTTATATTTTATTGTATTGTGCTTTATAAGTTAGCGCACTCACTGTATATCCTCGTGTAATAGTCAAAGTCAACTCCCTATTTTTGTCCAAAGAACTTAATTTTACATATACCATATGTAAAGTCGATTCTAGGAATGCATGTATTAAGAGGTCAACATTTGTGGGTCAAGGTATTATTCTGTACGTAGAAATAATACTGTTACAAAATCATCATGAATTTAAGTCAAGTATAGTACTATATTATTTCAATTAGTAAAACAGTATTATTTTTAATAGTAAAACAGTAGGTCTGGTCATTTAGCTTCAGACATGCACCTACCTATCTTACTATATAGTCTGCTCTATACTTGGGATGCATGGTGCTTAGGGGTAAAACTCCATATACCAGCAAGCACCACATGTCTGTTAATGGGTGCTAATTCACCAAATTAAAATGAATGCACAAGACATGCTGCAAGCCTACAACCCTTATAATTCCTCATTTCCAAACAAACACATGGCCCGGAGTTTGTCCGTCTTGTATTTAGGGACCAGAAATTGGAGGTGTTGATGAACTCCACAATGGCTCTAGCCCCACCTCCTCATCCTTTCCCTTCTGGTGTGGTTCACCCTGCCTTTGATCTTTTCCTTCCCTGCTACTGGCTCTGAAAAGTTTAAGGGCTTCCGGGTAGTGGCAGGGTTTAGCCCGGGATGTGACTAGGCCGTTCCCAGGGGCAGCTGCTTCCAATTGAGCCAGACGCAATTGAGCCTGCTGGTCCCGCTGAGGTTTTCTTTCCAGCCTACCTCTTCTTCTGAGACCTCTCCCTCAGACTTTTCTATCCTGGGCAGTGGGCAAGGATGCTTGATCTGCCCTGCAGTCTTTGTGGTAGGTTCCTGGGGCATGGGGGGGAGTCAGATAGGGACCCCCTTGGATTCCCTTGGACCTTAAGTGGGCTTTCGTCCCTTTGATCAAGGGCCTTTTGCTTCAAGGGGAGGTGTTTTCATATCCCCTCTCTATGTAGGATTTTGATTTGGCCCATTGAAACCATCCTTCTGAAGATTTCCTTCCTCATGAGTCCCTCCATCGGTGGCTCACGAGGATCTCTTGTAGTACCCCATGCATGACCCAGAGTATGCCTCTTTGATGGATCCTTCCATTATGAGTTTGGGTCTCCCCACCTTTTACTTGCATTATGAGGTCCCAGAGTCATCCTGGCTGACAGACAATCCTCTGTGGTCTTGGGTCTTGCTTTGCTTTTCTCATTCCCGCATGCTTGAGTGACATATGGTGGCAACTGTGTTTCAGGTGTACCCTTCGTTTGTGCCACTCAGTGACTGCCCGTATGGCCATACTCTTTCCTGGGATGCGGGCTTGAGGCCACTCCATGCGGTGCCACTCCATGCCAATTGTGCCTCAGCACCACTGAGCACTGAGGTACCAGCACCGGTTACTCGGCACGAGCGTAGCTCTCATCCTGTAACTACACTTAGGTAATTACTTGGTTGGGATTTTGTAACCAACACTCACCAAGCTGCTGGTCTCCTCCTTTTTCTCGGGCACACAGTACGATGCAGGAATTTCCACCAATGTGGCATTCCCTGAAGAGGATTCAGAGTCCTCCAAGCTCAGTGCTCTGGCTCCGTTTATACTGTGCCCCAGTGGTTTATTGTCTGAAATGGGGGCACTCTTCAATCTGTTGCCTTTTGGGGCTGGATGTTATGAGTAGCTTGTCTGCTGGATTCATGGGGTTTGGTTCTTTGTGTGATTCACGAGTGTCCAATACTGTTGTGGATAGTCTATCCTAGTTCCTTCCTGTCTCCATGCAGTAGACCATTGATACCACCTCCTTTCTCTGGCTTTGCTAGGCATTCAAGCATCCCAATGTGGACCACTTTGTGTTGCCTTGGAATTGGCGCCTTTCCCTCAGTGGTTCTGTTCCCTGATCCTCATTGGATGCTTTTCAGCTGGACTGGTTGCAATGGGGATTTCTGTACCTCTTTCACCTGGCTTATGTGTTACTTGGGATCCTGGCCAAGTTAGAGTCCTATCAAGGAAGGGTGCTCCTTCTGGCTCCTTGTTGCTGTTTTTGTCAATATGTCCTGGGTTGGTATTTGGTGGCAGGAATTGTGGCATTTGAACAGGGAGTGTATTGGCAGCCCAGTTCTTGGTTAATGTTCCCAGGCCTCATTGCCCTTGTCTGCACTGAGCCGTGTGTCTCGGCCTGGTGTTTCACCTTTGTGTAGACTGTCTGTGGTTTGTCCTCCTTCCTAGTTAGTCCCTGTGTTTTACTTCTCCATGGATTATTAGCTTCAGGGAGCCACAAGGGGCTCCCCCAGAAAACTAGCATTAAATGTAATGAAACACCAATTTTTGTGTGAGCCCCGTTAGCTCCCCGATTCTCGCCTTTCTCCCTCACTTCCAGGCCATCAGTTGAAAAAGGATGGGGGGGGGTTCTGCTTGCATGTACTCCAGAACTTAGGGCTTGAGCCAGTGGACAGCTTAAGCCCATGACCCCCTTCCCTTCTCAAACAAGTGGGAGGGTAGAGCGAATGAGCTCACATTTGTTTCTAGATATTTTCAGTAGCTTACATTGCTGGGGGTGTTCATGTGGCAGATTGAGAGGATTTGGTCTCTATATAAAATAGATCCAACAGTGGCCTATTTTAGTTTGCAGACTTTCTGGGTGCGTGCACCTCTGTGAAGGGGGCCAGGTTCTGGCTGTAGTCCCCAGTAAGCTGAACTCATCCCCCACAGCTGATGTGATCCAGTAGTTAGTTTGGGGCCATCTCAGTGAGACAGCTTCAGGAACCCACTGGGGCTTACCCAGAAATTGGCATTTCATTACATTCAACACTGATTTTCTGTGGAGATCCCCTTCGGCTCCCTGGAGCTATACCGGGCTGATGTATATGTATATTAGACCGTGGCAACAGTCAATCAATGGAGTTCTAGCCTACCAGGGACCACGAGCCAGAACCTGGGCCCCTTCAGAGAGGCACGAAGAGCAATGGCCTTCAATGACACTCGCTTGTAGTTGGAAGCATTCTGTGTCTGCCATCAACCAGGTCAGGCACCCAGAAAGGTAGGAATCCCAAAACAAACTACAGCCAGTTAAAAATTGCAAATTGAAAGCCAAATGAGCAAGCAGAACCCCTCAATCAGAAAACAAGTAAACAGCGTGACGTCACCACAGCCGCCACGCCACTGCCTGCACAGCTTCCCCCCTCTCCCTGGGAGAGGTAAGGGGGGGCCCCAGACCTCCTGTGCCAGCTACCCAACCCCAATTCTGAGGCTGTTGTGTTGAGTGGTAGTTGATCGGATCTGGCTCCATCCTTTGAACAGTGCTTTGCCTTACAGTGCTCTTCTGCTGTGTAGTGGTGTGCGAGCCAGGTGTAATTCAGAAGTACTGGTGTTGCATGTGCCCAGGATTTCCTTTCCTAGATGCCCTGTAAGTGCTGCCCTTGTGGTTTGGGTTTACCTTCCACAAACTGTTCGTGGACTACTTCTGCAGGGTTCTTTTGCTGCTCAGTGATTGCCTGCCCTTTGAGCCAGCTGGAGTTTTTTCCTACTACTGTTTGGCCTTGGGTAGGAGGTAGTATCATCGCTGGCTGGGGCACAAGGTGCTGTGCAGCTGTCTTATAATATGCATAGCAGCCGGTTCTGTTCCTCCTGGTAAGTTATGCTTTTGCAGTGTGTTTTGTTTTGCCTGGTGGGAGTCTGCCTTAGGTTCCTTGGTTCCCTCTTTCTGGAGGTTATTGGCTTCTGCATAGGTAGGTGCGGGAGGTCATTGTGGCTTACCTCCTGTGAGACCCTAATTATGCCTTGATAATGGATCCTTCTTTTGAGTTTGGCTCCTCTTTTCCTTACTGGGTGCATTATGAGGTGCTGGAGTCTTCCTGGCTGGCAGACTGCCCTTTCTTTTCATTGGGGGCGTGACATGTGTTCTGTCAGACACGCAAAGCTTGACTGGCGGGAGTTGACTACGGTTGTTCAAGCTTACATGGGGGCGAGTTGGAACATCTCAATGCGTGCTTCCTTGCGATGTCCACCAAACTTCATGTCTAGATTCCCTCCCTTTCAGCATCCCTGATTGCTGAGGATTTGCGCACCCATGGGCATTTGGCTTCGATCTTGCGCTTCTTTTCCCTGCTGGAGCTGTCTTCGGACTGGCTTGAGGAGGATGTGGAGGAGCTGGGTTCCGGGCCAGTGCCTGGTGTGTTTGCCGTGTCGGCTGCCTTGTTGAAGTTGTTTGCAGCGATTCTCAAGTGGTGTCTCTGTTCTTTGCTTCTCAGTAGTAGTACTGAATCTGGTACTACTGCTTCGTAAGCTAGTAGTGCCAAATTCGGGCCGGCCCCATCTGCGGAACCATCGGCGTCTGGTGGGCTCAGCACTCGTTCTGAGCATTGGTTGGGCTCTCGTAACGGTTGTCAGCCCTTTTGTGGTTCGCTCTGTTGACAGGGTGTAGGTGTGGGTTTTCAGCAGGGGTACATCGTGTGCTGTGTCCGGTGGCGGCTCTGTGCCGCTACCTTCTTGCCACCACTTCTGCTTCAATGGATTCTTTCTGGGTTGATCCAGTTTCCCTAGTCCCTTGTTCCAGGGCTCGTGTTTCTCAGGTTGTCTGCAATGTTATTAAGTCTATTCAGCTTGCAGTCTATCCTTGTGCTCATGATATTTGGAAATTTGCCACTCTCTTGACTGTGTTTGCCAATATGTCTTGGGTAGATATTTGGGTGCGGGGGTTTTGGCATTCAAACAGGTTCCTGGCAACAAGGTATCTTGTCATGGTTCCTCCTCCCTGTTGGCCTTGTGTCGTGTGTCGCGGCCTTTGATTCCTTATTCGTTGTGATACCTGTTGTGCTCCCTCCTTCCTGGTAAGTCTCCTTATTTTCTTTCCCACTGGGTAGGTAGCTTCAAGAAGCCACAAGGAGCTTCTCCAGAAAACCAGTGTTGAATGTAAGGAAATGCCGATCTCTGGGTGAGCACTGGTGACTCCCTGATATTCTCCCTTCCCCAGGAAATCGGAAGCGGCTATTTCTATAATCACAGAACAGCCAGCTGATCCGGTCTGCCTCTTTCCTCCCCCGAAATGAGGAGGGAGGTGGGGCAAATGAGCTAGCACTAGTTTCATGAATTTTCTATCTTTTCTGTGGGGAGCCCCTATGGCTCCCTGGAGCTTATCGGGCTAGTGTACTTTATATTAGACTGGGACATTAGCTATGGAGTTCAGACCTACCAGGGACCAGTGCCAGAACCTGGCCCCTTCAGAGAGGTTTCAGGGAGCAATGGTCCTGGAAAACCCTTTGTGGTTGGGGTTTTCCTTATCTGCCATTGACCGGGGTAAGGCACCCAAAAAGGTAGGCCTGTAATCTGGCCCCTTAATATAATGAAGCTATGGAGTGATGTGGAGGAGCTATGGTAAATGTGTGTGCTCTACAGTATGCTACTGTAGGGTTTTTATAATCATGCTTCCAAACACCATTAGGCCTCCAGTAAATTACAACCGTAATTTATGTGGAGAGTTTTATTTTACATAAAAATCTTCCTTTTGTTTCCTGGGGGAGCCCCTTTGGCTCCCCGGAGCTAACCAGGCTGATGTGAATGTATGAGACCCCTGGCATCAGTCAATGTGCATGGAGTTCTAGGTCTACCGGGACCACGAGCCAGAACCCTGGCCCCTTCAGAGAGGCACGAGGAGCAATGGCCAATAGAAACTCCCATGTGGTTGAAAGCATTATGTCTGCCATCAACTGGGTTAGGCACCCAGAAAGGTAAGCACCCCAAAACAAACCCCTATTCTGGTGAAGAAATTGCTACTAAAAGCCGAACAACTGGACAGACTTCACCAAATGAAAATGAGCAAACGAGCCTGACGTCACCATGTCACCGCGCGCTGTCTGTGTAGCTTCCCCCTCTCTGGGAGGGGAAAGGGGGTGCCCCACACCCCAGTTCTGTGGCTGATGTGAGGCTAGCAGGTCGTGTGACTCTGGCTCCAAATTTCCAGTCCTGTGCCTTGTGTGTGGTGCTGTCTTGGGTGGTGTGCGAGCCAGGAGTATATTCGCCAGTACTCGGGCTGCATACACCTAGGGTCACCTTCCATAGGTGCCCAGTTAGTACTGCTCTTGGGGCTTGGGACCATCTTCCACAAATCACCTTGGGAGCTACCTCCATAAGGTCTTTTGTTGCTTGGTGATTGATCGCCCTTGGAGTCAGCTGGGGGTGTTTCCTTCACTCCTGTTTGCCTCTGGGTAGGGGGTAGTATTTGTCACTGGTTGGGGTGCAGGGTACTGTGCAGCTAGTTGTCACCTCTCATAGCAGCTGGCTCTGTTCCACCTGGGTATGTTGTCCTCTTGCGGGGTTTTTCTTTTGTTTTTGTTTTCTTGCCTGGTGGGGGTCTGCCTCTTGGTTTTGGTCTCACCCTCTTGTATTTTGGTGGTCCCCTGTTAGGCCCCTGTGAGTGTACACATACTGGGGAAGCAGCTTTAGATGTTTGTTGGTAATATTGGGCGCTAGTTAACAGTACCCTGCCTGGGCTTCCTGAGCGTGAGCTCCATCTCTGGACCTGGGAAACCCCACGGGGGGCACATGGGGTCCAATGGATGTGACCCCTGGATCCCCTTTCACCTCGTGTGAGTTTAAGGGTTGCTCGGTTCCCTTGTCTCCAGGTGACCTTCACCTTTTATGCCTCCGTCATGCTGCCTGCTGGGTCGGTGACACCTTTGACCCGGAGTCCTGCGAGTTTTATTGCTTGTTTGTGACTCGGTACACCCAGTCCACTGATGACTATCCAGGGTGCAGGTAAATAAGGGGTTGCATGCTCGTTTCAGGTTGCTGCAGCACGCTAGGTTGGTTGCTAACTCAGAAGCCCCGAGGCTGCTCCGTTTTAGTTATAGGAACCCGGACTTGAGGGTGTTAGTCGCTTTGACTTTGGTTCAGTCCGCACTCCCCCGTCCTTCCTCTGCTGTGGTTTGTCCTGCCCCCCCTTCCCCCTGCTTCCGGCTCCGAAACATCTGAGGGTTTCGTTGTCGAGGCAGGGTTTAGTTGGTTTCGAGACTTGGGCGATCTCGGAGGGAAGGGAACTATCAGGGGAAAGCACCAAGCCATTACGACTGTCGGGGGGATGCCCCTTCTGGGGTGGCGACGGAGGCATTCGAGCTGGTTCCTCCTGCCAAAGCGTCTGGGTTTGACCAGTGGGCCCCCTTCCTTCCTGCTCTTACGGCTGCTCCAGCTTCTTCCTTTGAGGCAGGGGCTTTCGGGGATGGCTCGGCATCGGGTCCTGCTGTGGGGGTTCCCAGGGCTGGGGAGGGAGTTGACTTGGGGACAGGCCTTGTGCCTCGTTAGACCCTGCTTGGGTTTTGTACCTTCTGAGCGGGGCTTGTTGTTACAGGAAGTGGGTTTTCCTTTCCCCCCTTCCCTTTGTGTATGAGTTGGATTTGGTGTCAGCCCCTCCCTGGGTTCAGTTCCGTCAACGACCATCTTCTCTGGAAGATGGTCCCTTTGGGTTCGTTGGTCCCGTTCTTTCAGAAGTTTTCAACTTCCTGCATCCCGCCTCATGAGGTGCAGGAGGTCGTTGCAGCTTACCTCCTGCGCTACCTGGATTACACCTTTTTAGTGTATCTGTCTTCATTCAGGTTTGGATCTTCGTTTCCTTACTTGGTTCGTTATGAGGTTCCGGAGTCGTCCTGGCTTGCGGACTGCCCTGTTTTTTCATTGGAGGCTTGGCCTACGTTCTGTCGTTCCCGCACACTTGAGTTGCGTGAGGCTTTGACGGTGGTCCAGATTTACCTGGGGGGCAAGTTTGAGCACCTCAATACGTGCTCAATACGTGTTCGCACCTGCCCTTCCTCGGGATGTTGGCATCGTGTAGCTTCATGTGCAAGTTCCCACCCTTTTGGCTGCACTGGTTGCTGAGGATTTGCCCGCTTGTGACCTGTTGGTTTCGGTCTTGTGTTTCTTTTCCCTCCTGGAGCTCAACTTGGAGTGGCTTGAGGAGGATGTGGAGGCTCTTGGAACCATTTCTGGGTTTGGTGCCTTGGTCTTGGCAGCGCGCGCATCGTCTACCATGTTGAAGCTGTTTGCGCCAATCCTGCAGGATGCAGTGTCTTTGTTTTTTGTTTTTCATCTCGTGTGTCGGCAGGCAGTGCTCGCGACCTCCGTTGAATCTACTTGGGCCCTGGCTCTTAGGTTTCCGTCGCCTTTTTGTCCCTTACTGTTTGCAGACTCTGTGGTTGGGCAGCATCTGCAGGCAGCTTCAGTTGTTGTCCAATGTCAGACTTATTGGTTCTCCAAGGGGGCCTGTGGGAGAGGGGGTCTTCCGGAAGGATCGTGCAAAGACACGGGGTTCCTCCCGTTGTGATAGGCCAGTGATGCCAGTTTTGGGGCCGGCGCAGCCTTTGGAGCCATCTTCCTCTGGTCGACGCAGTGATCACTCTGTGCGAAGGTTGGGTTCTCGTAATGGGTGTCGTCCCTTTCGTGGTTCGTCCCATTGACAGGGCATTGAGGGGGAGGCTCGCTCCGTTTGCTCAAGCCTGGTCCCATGATTTGTGGGCCTTTCAGGTCGTTTCAAGCGGCCTGCAGTGGCGTTAGGTGGCCCCTCTTCCTTCGGGACGTTCAAGGCTGGTGTGGCAGGCCTCTTCTTCTGTGCTCTGTCGAGTCATCTCGGAGTGGGTGCGCTCGGGCGTGGTCAAAATGACGATGTTCCTCAGGTGGGCTTCCCATCTGTTTCCAGTCCCATGCGGACCAGAGGTTCATTCTGGACTTGTTCCATCTGAACCCCTGGGTCTATTGCCCCTCCTTTCGGATGATTACCCTGTCCAAGGTCCGGCATCTTTTGGAGCCGGGCGCTTGGATGGTGTCCCTGGACCTCCGGAATGCATATTGGCATGTCCTGATTCATCCAGGGTTCAGGGACTGGCTTAGTTTTGTTGTGAGACATTGGGGTTACTGCTTTTGTTACCTTCCTTTCAGCTTGAATCTGGCGCCTAGCATTTTCACACGCCTTACCCGGGTCATGGTGGCTCGTTTGCGTCTTTTAGGCCAGAACCCGAACCCCCTATCTCAACGACTGGCGGGTGTGGGCTCCCAGCCAGTCCGCGTGTCTGCTCGCCAGAAATTTGGTTCTTTCCCAGCTCCCCGTTTTGGGGTCCTGGTGAACTGGAGGAAGTCCCATCAGGTTTGGTCTTGGCTGGGTGGGACTCTCGGATCGCTTTCTTGTCTCTCCCTCCGGGGTCGCTGCTTCAGCTGCAGTCCCGCCTTCGCCTGTTTCTGTGGGGCTCCCAGGTCATCCGGCGGTTGCTGGAGGGTTTGTGTGGGAGCCTGAACTTTGCTGTGATGATCTACATGCCGGATCGGGTTTTGCTTTGTTGACTGTTATGGTTCCTTCGGGGACATCCTTTCCGCTTCTCTTACTATTGTCGTTTGGCCTCTGGGGGGCCTTACATCGGCTGCTGCATCGCCGGCTTCTTCTTAGGGTTCAGTGCCTTGATGTCTACCCAAACCCTCGCTCGATGTATTCACGGATGCGTCGTCTCTTGGCTGGGGCTTTGTGACCAGTACTCACCAGGCCAGCCAGGGGCCGTGGGGGTCCGATATTCCATCGGGCACACAGCACGGTGCGGGAGTTTGCGGCGGTGTGGATGTCGCTTCAGAGGGTTCGGGTCGCTCGCTGATCAACAATCCGGCTCCATTTGGGCTGTTGCCCGGTGGTTCATTGCCTGATCCAAGGTGAGTCATTCGATGCAGTCCTTGATTCTTTGGGGCTGGCTGGTCGCTTCGGGGTGACTCATCTGCTGAGTTCTTGGGGTTTGACTCTCCTGGCCGTTCACGGTCGGGAGGTGTCCAATGTCCTGATGGACGGCCTGTCACGGTTCATTCCCCTGTCCACGTAATTGACAGTCGATGCCAACTCATTCAATTGGCTCTGCCGGACGTACGGACTCCCGAAGGTGCACCTCTTCACGTCGGCATGGTCGAGGAGTCTCCCATTATATGTGGGTGCCCTTTCTCGACTGCGAGGCCATTGGGGATGATGCCTTGCAACAGGACTGGTTGAGGTGGGGTTACCTGTTCCTCTTTCCTCCGGTTCTGTTGTTGCTCCAGGTCCTGGCTCACTTGGAAACTTATCAGGGGAGAGTAGTCCTGGTGTCCCTTTGGTGGCCAGCCCAGCCTTGGTTTCAGGGGCTGCTTGCTCGGTATCCGAACCCGAGGATCTTCCCGCGACTCCGCCTCTTTCAGCAGATCGGTCCATTCCATTACATGGTTGGTTTGATCTTCTCGAGTCTTCTCATATGGTCTTTCTGACTCGAGTCCATCACCAATTATCTGGTGAGCAGGTGGCTTTGTCTCGGCGGCAGTATGAAGTTTCCTGGCAGTCCTTCCGGTATTTCTCGTCCCTTTGTCGGTTTACTTTGGTTTCTGTTTGGGTTGTTTTGCCCTTCCTTTCATAATTGTTCCAGAATCATCATCTTATGCCGAATACTGTCGCCTTGTATCGTGTGGTGTTGGCAGAGCCGCTGCAGCTTGCATTCGGCATCGATGTTACTGTACTGTACTTCTGAACCGTTCCGCAAGCTGTCTCGGGCATTGTTTACCTCTGGCCTGCTCATGACCCACCTGAGCCATCCTGGTCCTTGGATCGGGTGCTCTCTTTTCTCTCTTCTCCTCTGTTTGTGGTGGCCTCCTTCGGTTACCTTACCTTGAGGTTACCTTGAGGTGCTTCCAAGGCTTAGCGTCCCCACGGCCCGGTCGTCGACCAGGCCTCCTGGTTGCTGGACTGATCAACCAGGCTGTTTCACGCGGCTGCTCGCAGCCCGACGTATGAGTCACAGCCTGCTTGATCAGTTATCCTTTGGAGGTGCTTATCCAGTTCTCTCTTGAACACTGTGAGGGGTTTGCCAGTTATGTCCCTTATGTGTAGCGGAAGCGTGTTGAACAGTCTCGGGCCTCTGATGTTGGTAGAGTTCTCTCTCAGAGTACCTGTTGCACCTCTGCTTTTCAAGGGGGGGTATTTTGCACATCCTGCCATGTCTTCTGGTCTCATGTGATGTTATTTCTGTGTGCAGGTTTGGGACCAGCCCCTCTAATATTTTCCAAGTGTAAACACTTATGTATCTCTCCCGCCTGTGCTCAAGGGAGTACAGATTTAGGCTCTTTAGTCGGTCCCAATAGTTTAGATGTTTTACTGAGTGGATTCTAGCAGTAAAGGATCTCTGCACGCTCTCCAGGTCAGCAATTTCTCCAGCTTTGAAAGGGGCTGTCATTGTGCAGCAGTACTCCACTCTAGAGAGCACAAGCGTTTTGAAAAGTATCATCATCGGTATAGCATCTCTAGTGTGAAAAGTTCTTGTTATCCAACCTGTCATTTTTCGTGCAGTTGTGACGGCTACTTTATTGTGTTCTTTAACCCTTAAATGGCGCATAGCTATATACCATTTGACACCCACAGGCGCATACAAAAAAAAAAAAAAAAAAAATTTTTTCTTCCTAACCTGTTAATTTGTGTTCACTGATCACGGGAAAAATAATAAAAAAATCGTAAGTTGAATATATTGGCCACTATAGGGCAGGGAAGTCTGGCACAAAACAGGCGCTCACTCAGCATGCGTCCCAGGCGGTCTGTTGATCGCCAGCTGTCAGGCCGGAGTTGCCACAAAGAGATAATTGCCTAATTATTTCAATGTCTCTGATTGATTTTTCGTAGTTTTTTTGCTGTAATATTATTCAATAGTGTGTAGTGTGATATATTTATATAATGAAATGGGTGAATCATCGCTGTACTCAAAAATATGGTGTGCTTATTGTTGATTCAATTATGTTCATCAAACAGTGAACAAATACTTTGTCGGTTGTTACACTATATACACAGGTTAAATATAAGTATCTGCATGTTTTGTTCACCATAACGAACCACTAAGTTGCTATTATGAGTCAAAAAGTAACGAGGAGTGACCGCCGTGTACCAGCCAGCCACTCACGCCCTCCCTCAAGTCATCTGACTCGCCCACATTCTCCTCCCACAATACTGTTTTTGCTTTTATTCACTATATACAGACGCTATATATAAGTATCTACATTCGTGTTCACCATAACGAACCACTAAGTTGGTATGCTGAGTGGCAGTGGCAGGCAGTGGCAGCCCGCCACTGGCTGCCACTGCCACTGATGGACCTCACAGTCAGCTGATGGCTGCCGCCCTCAAGGCCAGACGCACTAATATTTCTCCTCCAACAATACTGCTTGTGGTGTTATTACGCTATATACACACATTATATATAAATATCTACCGGTTTTATTCACCATACTTGTACAAGTAAACTGGTATGGTGCCCAAAGACCATCGTGGTCACCAGTAAACAACACGATAATTCCTGCAGACGACGCTCCTCTCTCACCAAAATGGCGGCTCCCAACCTCCTACTCTTGCTGTTTATACCCTCTATACACACGTTATATATAAGTATCTACATTTGTGTTCACCATAACGAACCACTAAGCTGGTATGGTGAGTGCAGTCAATAAAAGGTGGCCACACACAGTCAGATAACAACGCCACCACCCTCCCTCCCACAGCATTACTCCTCCCTCCATGGAGCACAGCGCTAAATATCATCAGAATCCTCTTATTATCAGACCCATGGTCAGTTTTATCACAGTCAGGGGTCTTCTGTAATAATATTATCGCTACATAATAGCATGAACAAGTATATTATGGCATTTTTAGGCGATGCTGTGGTCACAAGCTGAACAGCAGTGCTGTGAGCTCATGCTGCGTGCGTCAGGCTTGGTAGCTTACGTGATACGGAGGCCCCTAACACCCGGGAGTTTGGCCCACGATTTTTTTTAAAAATGGCGTCTGTTTACAAGAGCCCTGATGAAGGTGTGGTGAACCCCGTGTATCCGCGGGCCGTTTAAATCTTGCGTAGTACTCCAACGCATCATATGATGCGATGCGCAATTTTCTGCAAGTCGGTCAACGCATCATATGATGCGATGCGCAGTTGAAGGGTTAAAGGTAAGGTCTTCCGACATGAGTACACCCAGATCCTTTACATTGCCTTTTCGTTCTATGTTATGATTTGCCTGAGTTTTGTACGTGGTTCCCGTTTTTATATTTTCATTTTTTCCATAGCTCATGAGCTGGAACTTATCTTCGTTAAACACCATATTATTTTCTGTAGCCCATAGAAAGACCTGAACTACATCTGATTGGAGGTTTGCCGTGTCCTCTATGTTGCCTACTCTCATGAATATCCTAGTGTCATCTGCAAAGGATGATACAGTGCTATAAGTTGTGTTCTTGTCTATGTCCGATATGAGGATGAGAAAAAGTACTGGAGCAAGCACAGTACCCTGGGGGACTGAGCTCTTCACGGTTGATGGGCTGGATTTTATTTTGTTGACTATTACACATTGGGTTCTGTTAGTCAGGAAATTGTAGATCCATCTGCCTATTTTTCTGGTAATTCCTTTTGAACGCATTTTATGTGCAGTAACACAATGGTCACATTTATCAAAAGCTTTTGCGAAATCTGTGTAAATTACATCAGCGTTTTGTTTGTCTTCCATAGCATCTAATGCCATATCATAGTGGTCCAGCAACTGCGACAGGCAAGAGCGCCCTGTTCTGAAACCATGTTGTCCGGGGTTATGGAGATGCTGTGATTCCATGTATTTTGTGATCTTACTTCTTAGCACTCTCTCAAAAATTTTTATGATGTGCGATGTTAGTGCTATCGGTCTGTAATTTTTTGCTTCTGCCTTATTTCCTCCTTTATGAAGTGGTGCTATCTCTGCTGTTTTTAGTATATCAGGGATAACGCCAGTATCTAGGCTTTGTCTCCACAGAATGTGGAGGGCCTGCGATAGTGTTTTTTTTACAGTTCTTGATGAATATGGAGTTCCAAGAATCCGGGCCTAGTGCAGAGTGCATAGGCAAACTGTTTATGGCTTCTTCAAAATCCAGTGGGGATAGGGTGACGTCTGATATATGATTTGATGTTGGTATCATATCCATGAAAAATTCATTTGGGTTATCAATCTTTAGTGCGTTTAATGGCTCGCTGAAAACAGAGTCGTACTGCTTCCTGAGTAGCTCACTCATTTCTTTGTTGTCATCGGTGAAAGTTCCATCTCCCTTTCGCAGGGCCCGATACTAGATGTGGTTTTTGATCTTGATTTTGCATAGGAGAAAAAATATTTTGGATTTCTCTCTATTTCACTGATGGCCTTTTGCTCTCTTTGCCTCTCCTGGGTTTTGCATGATTCTTGTAGCTTGAGTTCATTTGTTTCTATTTCTCTACCTAACCTTCTTCGCCGTTCTTGAGACAGGGTGCGACTCTCAAGTTGTTCCGCGATTCGTTTTCTTTGCCTATATAGGGAACGACGTTCCCGTTCCAATCTGCATCTCTTCCTCTATTTTCTTAGGGGTATACGGTTTGAACATATTTCTAGTGCTACTGAGCATATTTTTTCCAGGCACTGGTTCAGGTTTGCATTTTCTAGCTGTTCTTCCCACTTTATTTCTGTGAAGTCCTGGTTTATTTGCTCCCAGTTTATCTGTTTATTATTGAATTTGAATTTGCTGAAATCTCCTCCACCGGGAATCTGGACTGGTTTTGAAGGTCTATTCCCCATGGTTGTCATAACTTCAATTAAGTTGTGATCTGAGTAACAGGTATTTGTAATCATTATGTTCCTGATCAATTCATCATTATTAGTGAAAATGAGGTCCAGCGTGTTCTCCTTCCTAGTTGGTTCTACTATTTGCTGGTTTAAGGCAAACCTGTCGCACATCCGAAGTAGGTCATTTGCATGTGCCTGTTCATTTAGGCTACTTCCTGCTATTCTTTTTGATATTACTGTATTAGCCAGGTGCTTCCATTTCAGGTGCCGTAGATTGAAGTCCCCAAGCAGGATACCTGGTTGATACCTGGTTGATGGGGTTCGAGGAGTTCTTCTACTCCCCAAGCCCAGCCCGAGGCCAGGCTCGACTTGTGAGAGCTTGGTCCACCAGGCTGTTGCTTGGAGCGGCCCGCAGGGCCACATACCCACCACAGCCCGGCTGGTCCGGAACTTCTCTTCCAGTCCAGTTTTCTCTTGAAGATGTCCACAGTTGTTCCGGCAATATTTCTTATAGTCGCTGGGAGGACGTTGAACAACTGCGGACCTCTGATGTTTATACAGTGCTCTCTGATTGTGCCTATGGCACCTCTGCCCTTCACTGGATCAATCTTGCATTTTCTTCCATATTGTTCACTCCAGTACGTTGTTATTTTACTGTGCAGATTTGGGACCTGGCCCTCCAGTATTTTCCATGTGTATATTATTTGGTATCTCTCTCGTCTCCTTTCTAGAGAGTACATTTGGAGAGCTTTGAGACGATCCCAATAATTTAGGTGCTTTATCTCGTCTATGCGTGCCGTATATGTTCTCTGTATTCCCTCTATTTCAGCAATCTCTCCTGCTCTGAAGGGGGAAGTGAGTACTGAGCAGTACTCGAGACGGGACAACACAAGTGACTTGAAGAGTACAACCATTGTGATGGGATCCCTGGATTTGAAAGTTCTCGTAATCCATCCTATCATTTTTCTGGCTGACGCAATATTTGCTTGGTTATGCTCCCTAAACGTTAGATCGTCTGACATCATTATTCCCAAATCCTTGACATGCTGTTTTTCTACTATGGGAAGATTCGATTGTGTTTTGTACCCTGTATTATGTTTCAGATCCTCATTTTTGCCGTACCTGAGTAACTGAAATTTATCACTGTTAAACATCATGTTATTTTCTGCTGCCCAATCGAAAACTTTGTTGACATCTGCTTGTAGTTTTTCAATGTCTTCAGCAGAGGTAATTTTCATGCTGATTTTTGTGTCATCTGCAAAGGAAGACACGAAGCTGTGACGTGTATTTTTGTCTATATCAGATATGAGAGTAAGGAACAGTAGCGGTGCAAGGACTGTACCTTGAGGTACAGAGCTTTTAACATCGCTTGGACTCGATTTTATCTGATTGACTGTTACTCTTTGTGTTCTGTTCGACAGGAAATTGAGTATCCAGCGTCCTACTTTTCCAGTTATTCCCATTGACCTCATTTTGTGAGCTATCACCCCATGGTCACATTTGTCGAACGCCTTTGCAAAGTCTGTGTATACAACATCTGCATTTTGCTTTTCTTCTAGGGCTTCTGTGATTTTGTCATAGTGGTTGAGTAACTGTGACAGACAGGATCTTCCCGCTCTAAATCCATGTTGTCCTGGGTTGTGCAATTCATTGTTTTCCATAAAACTAGAAATTTGATTCCTAATCACTCTTTCAAACACTTTTATTATGTGTGATGTTAGTGCAACTGGCCTATAATTTTTTGCCAAGGCTTTACTCCCCCCCCCCTTGTGCAACGGAGCTATATCTGCAGATTTAAGTGCTGCTGGTATCTCCCCTGTATCCAGGCTCTTTCTCCATATTACGCTGAGTGCTCTCGCTACTGGTACTTTACATTTCTTTCTGAAAATTGAATTCCATGAGTCAGGCCCAGGAGCTGAGTACATAGGCATATTGTCAATTTCTCTTTCAAAGTCTTCCGAGTTTGTGGTAATATCCATTATATTATCTGCAGCTTGAATGTCATTCATAAAGAAGCTGTCTGGGTCATCAACTTTCATGTTGTTTATTGGTGTGCTAAACATAGCCTCATACTGGCTTCTTCAATTTCACTAATCTCTTTGTCGTCCTCTGTGTACGTACCTTCATTTGTAATTAGCGGTCCAATACTGGTCGAGGTTTTGGATTTTGATTTTGCGTATGTGAAAAAATATTTAGGATTTTTCCTTATCTCTTGTATAGTTTTCTGTTCCAATTCCATTTCCTCAGACTCATATGATCACTTCAACGTTTGTTCTATTTCTTCGATCTCCCTGCTTAGGCTTATTTTCCTTGCTTGTGATAGTTGTGTCTGCCGAAGCATTTCTGTTATTTTTTTCCTTCTCCTGTACAGTCGTCTGCGTTCTCTTTCTAGAGTGGTCCACTTTCTGCCCCTCCTCATAGGCACGTGCTTCAAGCAGACCTTGTAAGCTTCAGCTGTCAGTTGAGCTATTCCCTGTGTGGGAGTTTTGTCGCTTAAGACCGTCTCCCATTGAATGGTTGCAAGGTCTACATTTATTTTTTCCCAGTCGATCCTCTTATTGTTGAAATTGAATTGATTGAATATTCCTTCTTGCTTGTTGGGTCTCTTAGACCTAGTACCGTTATTTATGCTAGTTCGCACTTCAATGAGCTTATGGTCTGAGTATGAAGTATCTGAGATTGTGATGTCTCTGATTAGTTCATCATTGTTTGTGAATATCAAGTCTAGTGTGTTTTCGTTCCTAGTTGGTTCTGTAATCTGTTGATTGAGCGAGAATTTGTCACAGAATCTCAAAAGTTCTCTGACCTGTGGTTGGGTATTTCCCAGGCCATTCCCGGGATGATGTTCGGAGCTGGATTTGTGAGGTTTTCCAAGCAGTGTTCTATTTTCATTAGTTGGTCTTTAAACTGCTGAGGGTTTGCCTCCGGTGACTTATATACAAGGACAATAACTACATTTAGGATCTCTATTTTGATTATCAGCACTTCCACCATATCATTTGAGGTGTTTAGCAGCTCAGTACAGATGAGTGTGTCTTTGATGTAGAGGCTGACCCCACCCTGAAGCCGGTGTTTCCTATCACATCTGAAAAGATTGTACTCTGAGATCCATATTTCACCATCATGGTAGTCTTTTGTGTGGGTTTCTGTTAGGGCTGCAAACACTGCATTTGCCTCATGGAGGAGACCATCTATAAAGTGAACTTTGTTGGATTTGCGTGTTTTTATACCCTGGATGTTGGCAAATATAAATGATGTTATCGTGTTAGTGGAAGTGCTGGATGCCTTACTTGGTGTTAATATACCTAGTGTTAGCTAGTATTGGCTCTGGTAAGGAGGCCACTGTGTTTGCGTCCTGTCTAGCATTTGACCGAGTTGGTGATAGAGTCTGGTCATTTTTAGCCATTCTTCTCCTCCTCCTCTTGCTAAAAAATTATCCCGGTCGATGGAGTAGTGGCGGTCTGTCGGTTTTATTCGCCTGCCACCTCTTATATGAAAAACTGGACATTCAGCATTGAAGCACTCTTTCCTGTCCAAAGAGTTCTTGCAAATTTCTGGGTGAAAGAATTCACAGCTTTTGGTACATTTACCTGTATTGAGGAGGTTTCTGCACGTTCTAGGGTGATCGTACTTACATGTTCCATTTGTTCTTCCCGATATCCCATGTTTACAGGTTGCCCATTTGTAATACCAACAGATTTTGGGGCCTTCTTTTGTTTGTCCCCCTTTGCCAGGGGCCGCACTCTGCTGCGGCGTCCCCGACACTGTGCTCTGCTCAGGGGCCTGTGACACCGGGCTCTGCTCCGGTGCCTGCGACACTGCGCTTTGCTCCGGCGCCATTGACACCGCGCTCTGCTCAGGCGCCCCCGACTCCGCGGTCTGCTCAGGCACCTCCGACTCAGCGGTCTGCTCAGGCACCCCCGACTCCGCGGTCTGCTCAGGCGCCCCCGACTTCCCGCTCTGCTCAGGTTTAGGATTGTTTCTCCAAGGAGTTTTTCTTGTTGGAATTAGCCTCTGGGGGTCGGGTAAGGGAGCTTCATGCTCTCCTCCGGCACAGGGGTTTCTGCTCATTCAGTCCTAGTGGCAAGTTTGCTCGTTTGCAGCCATCTTCTTCTTTTCTGGAGAAGAATGAGACTGCTGCTTTCCAGAGGGGTCCTTGGGATGTTGATGCTTGATTGGTTAGGCTGGGAGGGCATCATGTGTTGTGTCCGGATGCGGCTCTCTGCTATTACATACGTGCGACGGCCTCTGTGACCAGGGACGCACTTTGGGTTGACCCGGTTTCCCTTCTTTCCAGTTCCAGGATTCAGATCTTCCGGGTCGTCCAAAGGGTTATTCTGTCCAGCCAGCCTGCGGTCTATCTCCATGCCCACGACATTCGTAGGTTTGCTGCGCTGGCTGCCGTCTTCGGTAACGTGTCTTGGGCTGACATTTGAGCGCAAGGTTTTTGTAGGTTGAACAGTCCTGACCGCTCGCTACCTTGTCAATGTTCCTGGGCCTCATTGGGCCTGTGTCTTGTTTGGTCAGCGGTTGCAGCCAGTTGTCTCTACACCGAGTTAAGGAACATGTGCCGACCACCTCCCAGATAAGTCCCTCTTGTTTTTTGTCTTTGGGTAAGTAACTCTGGGGAAACGAACTCCCCCCAGAAAACCAGCGTTGAATGTAATGAAACGCCACTTTTTGGGTGAGACCCAGAGGCTCCCCAGCAACCCTTTGTCCCTCCCTCCGGTTTGGCAGTTTTTGACATTCAGCCTCAGAACTGGGGTGTGGATAGGCGACGTGGATGGTTTGGGGGTTCCTTCTTCTCCCTCCTGAGGAGGGGGAAGCTGTGCAGACAGCGACGCAGTGACATGATGACTTCAGGCTTGTGTGCTCGTTTTCATTTGGGGAGTTCTGTCCACTAGTTCAGCTTTTAGTAGCAATTTCTTAACCAGAATAGGGGTTTGTTTTGAGGCGCTTACCTTTCTGGTGCCTGACCTGGTCGATGGCAGACATAGAATGCTTCCAACAATATAGGGGTTTCTATAGGCCTAGAACTCCATGCGCGTTGACTGATGCCATGATCTAATACATTCATTTCAGCCCGGTTAGCTCCGGGGAACCTCTGGGTCTCACCCAGAAAATAGTGTTTCATTACGTTCAACACTTTTTTTTTTTCCATTTCTTGACTCATGGCAAGCATGAATTTCATCCCTTTGAAGCAGCACTTGTGTAATAGTTGATCCGCTAATTTCAGATTCTTAAGAAAACCGTCTAAAAATTTGACTTTTGCACGAGGATATACTATAATTTAATTATATTATTGCCTGTTGCTTACTATTTACTTTGTTTATTTTTGCATCCTGTTGTTCTGCAATACCTTTGTTGTGATGCTTGTTTCCATAGCTTGACTTGGTACTGAGCCTTGAGGTGCCAGATGAGGTCATAATAGATCGCATCAAAGGCCGCTGGACTCACCTACCATCAGGAAGGATATATCACACAGAATTTAATCCACCCAAGGTTTTGGTAAGTTCTGCACATTGTTTTGGTTAGAATTGATGCACGGTGTAAGCTAAGAAGGGGCAAGGTGTAGATGGGGATGTAATTACATAAGTGTAGTTACACGATGACATCTGCTCTCGTGGTGTCCCCGTCTTCCCAGTACTCTATCATATAATACTTTGAAACTCCTGACGGTTTTGGACTCCACCATCTTCTCACCTAACCGTCTACCTCTCTGTTTGTAAAAGTGAATTTTCTTATATATCTTCGGCAGCTTTGCTTAGTTAGTTTAAATCTATGACCTCTTGTTCTTGAAGTTCCAGGTCTCAGGAGTTCTTCCCTATTTATTTTATCAATTCCAGTTACTATTTTGTAAGTAGTGGTCACATTGCCTCTTTTTTCCTATCATCTAATTTTGGCATATTTATTCCTCTAACCTCTCTTCATAGCTCATGTCTTCCAGTTCCAGAAGCCATTTAGTTGCATATCTGCACTTTTCCAGTTTGTTGATATGCTGTGTGTTTGTGTGGGGGGGGGGTAGTTTGGTGTAGAGAGTTTACAGTTTACAATAATTCTTAGTTACAAAGCCATTTTAACTGTATTTGGTAACTTAGATATTTAACTGAAAAATGTTTGCCTGTACAAGCCAGGTTGGATTTTATATATACAGGTATATTGTACAGCAGGCATGTCAAGCATGTGGCCCTTTGCAACCACACCTGCAGCCCCCACCAAGGATACTGTAATTTGGTCATTTAACGGACAAAATTACAGTTTTTATCATTTAACCACTGAACTGCGCAACGTGCCTGCAGGCGCTCGACGGTGGGTGTGCAACGCGCCTCCGGGATCTTATAAGTAAAGCATATGATTCAAAACTCCCGTGTCTACATGGAGTTCACATCAGCTTCCTCA
>WNGS01165523.1:2921382-2940813 GCA_020271785.1 Procambarus virginalis
CTAAAGGAATATGCAATATGGAAAATTAGGAAACAAAAGCATTTTCTGAGCTCGAAAAAGCAGGAACATGTGGCGAGGGGTAACATGCCTTTTGGAACAGGGTGTAGATACTTCCACCCCAAATTATGTCAATTTTCAATTAGGGACAAAAAATGCTACAATTTCAGTGTCCGGAATTCCACGTGAGAGGTACACAACGTTATAGACGGGAAAATCAGTATGACACTACTGGCAATTTTTAGAGGAAGGCAGAAACAGAGCAGAAAATATAAGAGAGGAAACAGTCAGATGGAACCACCACAGGATTACAGAGGGGAAGGGAGATACCCACAAGTCTGGAATACACATACCAACAAACACACAGGTACTACACCACACAACACTCGCCCCACTACCGAAACTGGACGAATCACTAAAAAACAACACACCTGGACGCAAACACAGTGGCCCCTTACCAGAGCCTCAGATATTAACACCAAGTAAGGCATCCAGCACTTCCACTACCACGATAACACATTTATATTTGCCAACATTCAAGGTATAAAACACGCAAATCCAACAAAGTTCACTTTATAGATGGCCTTCATGAGGCAAATGCAGTGTTTGCAGCCCTAACAGAAACCCACACAAAGGACTACCATGATGGTGAAATATGGATCTCAGAGTACAATCTTTTCAGATGTGATAGGAAACACCGGCTTCAGGGTGGGGTCAGCCTATACATCAAAGACACACTCATCTGTACTGAGCTGCTAAACACCTCAAATGATATGGTGGAAGTGCTGATAATCAAAATAGAGATTATAAATGTAGTTATTGTCCTTGTATATAAGTCACCGGAGGCAAACCCTCAGCAGTTTAAAGACCAACTAATGAAAGTAGAACACTGCTTGGAAAACCTCACAAATCCAGCTCCGAACATCATCTGCTTGGGGACTTCAACCTACGGCACCTGAAATGGAAGCACCTGGCTAATACAGTAATATCAGAAAGAATACCAGGAAGTAGCCTTAATGAACAGGCACATGCAAATGACCTGCTACGGATGTGCGACAGGTTTGCCTTAAACCAGCAAATAGTAGAACCAACCAGGAAGGAGAACACGCTGGACCTCATTTTCACTAATAATGATGAATTGATCAGGAACATAATGATTACAAATACCTGTTACTCAGATCACAACTTAATTGAAGTTATGACAACCATGGGGAATAGACCTTCAAAACCAGTCCAGATTCCCGGTGGAGGAGATTTCAGCAAATTCAACTTCAATAATAAACAGATAAACTGGGAGCAAATAAACCAGGACTTCACAGAAATAAACTGGGAAGAACAGCTAGGAAATGCGAACCTGAACCAGTGCCTGGAAAAAATAAGCTCAGTAGCACTAGAAATATGTACAAACCGCATCCCCTAAGAAAAAAGAGGAAGAGATGCAGATTGGAACGAGAACGTCGTTCCCTATATAGGCGAAGAAAACGAATCGCGGTACAACTTGAGAGTCGCACCCTATCTCAGGAACGGCGAAGAAGGTTAGGTAGCGAAATAGGAAAAATTGAACTCAAGCTACAAGAATCATATACAAACGCAGGAGAGGGAAAGAGAGCAAAAGGCCATCAGTGAAATAGAGAGAAACCCGAAATATTTTTTCTCCTATGCAAAATCAAGATCAAAAACCACATCTAGTATCGGGCCCCTGCGAAAGGAAGATGGAACTTTCACCGATGACAACAAAGAAATGAGCGAGCTACTGAGGAAGCAATACGACTCTGTCTTCAGCGAGCCATTAAACGCACTAAAGATCGATAACCCAAATGAATTTTTCATGGATATGATACCAACATCAAATCATATATCAGACGTCACCCTATCCCCACTGGATTTTGAAGAAGCCATAAACAGTATGCCTATGCACTCCGCACCAGGCCCGGATTCTTGGAACTCCATATTCATCAAGAACTGTAAAAAACCACTATCGCAGGCCCTTCACATTCTGTGGAGACAAAGCCTAGATACTGGCGTTATTCCTGATATACTAAAAACAGCAGAGATAGCACCACTCATAAAGGAGGAAATAAGGCAGAGGCAAAAAATTACAGACCGATAGCACTAACATCGCACATCATAAAAATTTTTGAGAGAGTGCTAAGAAGTAAGATCACAAAATACATGGAATCACAGCATCTCCATAACCCCGGACAACATGGTTTCAGAACAGGGCGCTCTTGCCTGTCGCAGTTGCTGGACCACTATGATATGGCATTAGATGCTATGGAAGACAAACAAAACGCTGATGTAATTTACACAGATTTCGCAAAAGCTTTTGATAAATGTGACCATGGTGTTATGCCCATAAAATGCGCTCAAAAGGAATTACCGGAAAAGTAGGCAGATGGATCTACAATTTCCTGACCAACAGAACCCAATGTGTAATAGTCAACAAAATAAAATCCAACCCGTCAACCGTTAAGAGCTCAGTCCCCAGGGTACTGTGCTTGCTCCAGTACTTTTTCTCATCCTCATATCGGACATAGACAAGAACACAACCTATAGCACTGTATCATCCTTTGCAGATGACACTAGGATCTTCATGAGAGTAGGCAACATAGAGGACACGGCGAACCTCCAGTCAGATGTAGATCAGGTCTTTCTATGGGCTACAGAAAATAATATGGTGTTTAACGAAGACAAGTTCCAGCTCATGCGCTATGGAAAAAATGAAAATATAAAAACGGAAACCACGTACAAAACTCAGGCAAATCATAACATAGAACGAAAAGGCAATGTAAAGGATCTGGGTGTACTCATGTCGGAAGACCTTACCTTTAAAGAACACAATAAAGTAGCCGTCACAACTGCAAGAAAAATGACAGGTTGGATAACAAGAACTTTTCACACTAGAGATGCTATACCGATGATGACACTTTTCAAAACGCTGTGCTCTCTAGAGTGGAGTACTGCTGCACAATGACAGCCCCTTTCACTGCTGGTGAAATTGCTGACCTGGAGAGCGTGCAGAGATCCTTTACTGCTAGAATCCACTCGGTAAAACATCTAAACTATTGGGACCGACTAAGAGCCTAAATCTGTATTCCCTTGAGCGCAGGCGGGAGAGATACATAATAATTTACACGTGGAAAATATTAGAGGGGCTGGTCCCAAACCTGCACACAGAAATAACATCACATGAGACCAGAAGACATGGCAGGATGTGCAGAATACCCCCGTTGAAAAGCAGAGGTGCAACTGGTACTCTGAGAGAGAACTCTATCAACATCAGAGGTCCGAGACTGTTCAACACGCTTCCACTACACATAAGGGACATAACTGGCAAACCCCTCACAGTGTTCAAGAGAGAACTGGATAAGCACCTCCAAAGGATACCTGATCAACCAGGCTGTGACTCATACGTCAGGCTGCGAGCAGCCGCGTCCAACAGCCTGGTTGATCAGTCCAGCAACCAGGAGGCCTGGTCGATGACCGGGCCGCGGGGACGATAAGCCCCGGAAGCACCTCAAGGTATCCTCAAGGTAAGGTAAGGTACCATCGTACAGATTCACTGGTTTGTGATTCTATCCTCCTTTCCTCAGTTACCTTGTCAGGGTGATGTTGCCTGATGATACCTCTAATTGTAGTAGAGTCTTGGGTATGAAGTATTCAATATGGTCTCCTTCAGCAGTCAGCATATCTGCTTGTTCATTCCCACATATTCCAACATGGGAGGGAATCCACAGAAACTTGATGACTCTTCCCTAATTAGTAAGTACTCTCACAGCTCGGTATTCTTTTAGTGGTTCTCAAGGCTGCGGTCTCTACCAAAATCCAGCTGTGGTCTGTTTTGTTTCGCTGATTTCCTGGGTGCCTTCCCTGGTGGTGGCATAAATAAATAAATAATTGCCACTGCTTCCTGTGCCTCTGTGAGGGGGGCCAGGTTCAGGCTTGTGTGGTCCCTGGTAGATCAATTGAACTCTGTGGCTGATGCAACCTAGTAGATGACACACTATCAGTGGTTGTAGCTTCAGGGAACCACAAGACACTTTCCCCAGCTAAGAACATTTAACACTTTCGCTGGCCCGGCTGGGCACTCAAATCGTACCGGAAGGTAGGCTGAGCATTCCCAGTGAGCACACAACCCAATTAAACTCATTCACCCACAATGTTTATACTTAACCTTAAATGGCGCATAGCTATATACCATTTGACACCCACAGGCACATACAAAAAAAAAAAAAAAAAAAAAAAAAAAAAAATTCTTCCTAACCTGTTAATTTGTGTTCACTGATCACAGGAAAAATAATAAAAAAATCGTAAGTTGAATATATTGGCCGCTATAGGGCAGGGAAGTCTGGCACAAAACAGGCGCTCACTCAGCATGCGTCCCAGGCGGTCTGTAGATCGCCAGCTGTCAGGCCGGAGTTGCCACAAAGAGATAATTGCCTAATTATTTCAATGTCTCTGATTGATTTTTCGTAGTTTTTTTGCTGTAATATTATTCAATAGTGTGTAGTGTGATATATTTATATAATGAAATGGGTGAATCATCGCTGTGCTCAAAATATGGTGTGCTTATTGTTGATTCAATTATGTTCATCAAACAGTGAACAAATACTTTGTCAGTTGTTACACTATATACACAGGTTATATATAAGTATCTGCACGTTTTGTTCACCATAACGAACCACTAAGTTGCTATTATGAGTCAAAAAGTAACGAGGAGTGACCGCCGTGTACCAGCCAGCCACTCACGCCCTCCCTCAAGTCATCTGACTCACCCACATTCTCCTCCCACAATACTTTTTTGCTTTTATTCACTTTATACAGACGCTATATATAAGTATCTACATTCGTGTTCACCATAACGAACCACTAAGTTGGTATGCTGAGTGGCAGTGGCAGGCAGTGGCAGCCCGCCACTGGCTCCCACTGCCACTGATGGACCTCACAGTCAGCTGATGGCTGCCGCCCTCAAGGCCAGACGCACTAATATTTCTCCTCCAACAATACTGCTTGTGGTGTTATTACGCTATACACACACATTATATATAAATATCTACCGGTTTTATTCACCATACTTGTACAAGTAAACTGGTATGGTGCCCAAAGACCATCGTGGTCACCAGTAAACAACACGATAATTTCTGCAGACGACGCTCCTCTCTCACCAAAATGGCGGCTCCCAACCTCCTACTCTTGCTGTTTATACCCTCTATACACACGTTTTATATAAGTATCTACATTTGTGTTCACCATAACGAACCACTAAGCTGGTATGGTGATTGCAGTCAATAAAAGGTGGCCACACACAGTCAGATAACAATGCCACCACCCTCCCTCCCACAGCATTACTCCTCCCTCCATGGAGCACAGCGCTAAATATCATCACAGTCCTCTTATTATCAGACCCCTGGTCAGTTTTATCACAGTCAGCGGTCTTCTGTGATAATATTATCGCTACATAATAGCATGAACAAGTATATTATGGCATTTTTAGGCGATGCTGTGGTCACAAGCTGAACAGCAGTGCTGTGAGCTCATGCTGCGTGCGTCAGGCTTGGTAGCTTACTCGATACTGAGGCCCCTAACACCCGGGAGTTTGGCCCACGATTTTTTTTAAAAATGGCGTCTGTTTACAAGAGCCCTGATGAAGGTGTGGTGAACCCCGTATATCCGCGGGCCGTTTAAATCTTGCGTAGTACTCTGTGGGAGTATGTCTCCCAAGATCCTCCCACAGCCGACTTGAATGGCTCATTGCAGTGCACAGTGCACTGATCTTGTGCACAAAGCCTATTTCCCTTAATCCTGGATAGTTTCCTGGCATGTTGGGTATCTCCAGAATGCCCACTTAACCAGGAACACTGTTAAAATACGTAGGCCGCCGTATGTCTAGGTAGGAAGTAGATACAGGGAGCTTAAGCATACTGGCCACCAAGGGTCAGTGAGTACATGGCTGGTGCCCGCGTGAGAGACAGGGGAAGGCGCCAGCAGCGTCTGACCTCTGGGGTCAACCGGCGCGATGTTGAATAACAGCTATGACGTGTTCATGACGTCACTCCTGCTACTGCTCATCGAACGAGCTAATATGATTGGTTCTTGCTCATTTGCTGCAATGCTATTGGTCAAATTGTAACTCCTTTTGTGTTGTGTGCCACGAGATGCCCGGCACCCTTGCAAACTCATTCACGTGAGAGCGACCATACCCAGAGGACGTGTTCTGTTCTTCCGGCCAATAGACTGATCACCGTCTATCCCTCACCGTCAAGTTAACTCAGCGTCTTTGCGATATACCACACACTCGCCAGAATCACGAGTGCGAATATATTGTTTAGAAGCCTAAAGTGACAAATCTCCAGAGCGAAACAGACTGGTATCAGGTAACCCCTGGTGACAAAGATCGTCGTGAGTGACCTAGAGTGAACTAAGGCAGTGCCGCCGCCTAAGTAATCTGTGTGTGACATTACCACAGTGTACAGTGTAGTGCATGGTACCGCCACTCATCCTGAGCGTGTACCTCAGTACCTCGAGTGCCCGCCGCCGCCCTAGCTCCTACGTGACGTCACCACCTCACGCACCGTCAGTGCCAGTGTGTGCGCGTGTGTCTCTCTGTTAAGCATACAGCACGCCCTACTCACGAAATCATCTCAAAAATACTGCGAGTACCCTCCGTGTCTACGAGCGAAACCAGCTATCAGGCCACCTACGAGTGCTTGTATAAACGAGTCTGAGTGAGTGCGTAAGGAAAGGTACCTTATCTGTAAGTACATGATCTTGTCATTGTTTTATTGTGTCTGTGTTGATCTGAGGGATCAACCACAGTTCTCACCTTCTTATACCTGTCGCAGGTTATAGGTGAATCGACGGTGTTTGCGTGTTTATCTGTGTGGTATCACAGCATTTCACTCGTCTGTGGATGTGAGCTTCACATACACCACACATTTAGTTATTGTGTGATTATTATTGTGTTTATTGCATATCATCATTACCGAGTATCCGGTTGGAACTCTTGTGATCCCTTTGCATACCGGCAGTTAGGTTGCCGTGTTAGTGATTGGCTGTCAACTGTGTTAAGTTAGGTGTTTCTCCACGAGTGGATACGAGTCGATTAGCCAGACGTCAAGAGTCTCGCTAATGCAACCATAGCTTTGCTGACGCCAATCGAAAGTAAATCAAGCACCCTGTGTATTAGTGGTTAAGTTAGTAAATAAACTACTGTTAAGCTTTATGCGGTGTTTCCGTTGAACCACTTCTGAATACTGCCAATATTACTCAAGCCTTCAGCTCTAAGTGTCTTCAACACCGAGTTGCCTGTAAGTCACTAAACTATAAATTTGATGAGGACCCTAGGAGTCCCTTAAAGTGTTACATCATTGAGGAGATTCCAACGACCAACGTGGAGCAGGACCAGGTGAGGCTAGTCTGAGAAGAGACCCACAAGGACTCTAACTCGACCTAGCTCCCAGGCCCTGTACGGTTGCTCTCGTAGTTTCTATTCTGCTAATTCCGACAGCTTCGTGAAGCGTCTGCCTCATGTACATTGGCGACGTACGCATTGCAGTCGTGACAGCAAAAAAAAGAAACACCCCTACATACTCCAACGCATCATATGATGCGATGCGCAATTTACTGCAAGTCGATCAAAGCATCATATGATGTGATGCGCAATTGAAGGGTTAATGATAAGCCATTACAAAAATGTTTGCATGACGCCGTTGTGTCATCACGCACTCTCTGGTTTTATCACGGAGTATGCGTAATCTGGCAGCGAAAGTGTTAACTGATTCCATTTTCAGAAATGAGACATTGTTGTTGGTCTAGTACTACGTGACTTGTGATAGAGTATAAATACAAATTTATTATTATAGGTTTTAATTGTCATGATAATTTGATGTTTCACACAAGTTAATCATTGGTTTGACTTAATTTTATGGTTGATCCCATTTTATAAAGCTCTGGTACATGAAAAGCACCAAATGATCCATTCACCTGGACTGTATGGGTCTCATACCGTGGATCCCATGCATGTGAGGCCGTAGCACTATCAACTAGTGCTACGGCTTCACACGCGTGGAGTCCACGGTTCAAGACCCATACAGTCCAGGTGAATGGAATGTTATTTCCGCAGAAGTGTGGAGGCAATTTACTCCAAATAATGTCTATAGTTTGTATTTTTATATTAAGATAGAAATTGTGACCATAATTACATCTACAGTACAGTATATGCTTTTCCAGGGTGTGGATGATGTGACTGGTGAACCACTGGTCCAGCGAGAGGATGACAAGCCTGAATCAGTTAAGCAACGTTTGGATCAGTATGCTAAAACAACAGGCCCACTGAAAGAATTTTATGAAGATTTGGGAATTCTTCAGAGTTTCCATGGCACTGAATCCAATGAAATTTGGCCTCGTGTTCACAAATACCTTCAAAATTACCTGACTGCATTGAGTGGGCCCTTTTAAATTCCTTATTGGCTCATTAGAATCAGTAGCTAATTAGCTCTTGTGAAACTAAAGTCAGTTTTGTGTTGCTACTTTTCTGGCTGTGATAGCAACAAGAGATCATTTTATTACATAGTTATCTATACTATAGCAGGCAGTCAATCTATCTATACATTTGTTTATCTACTTCTTTTCAAATTACATTGGTAACTAATGCCAGTTAAATGATACTTCACTGCGAGCATAATTGTGTCATTTGTGGTACAATATATTGTATTTTTGTTTTCTTTTAATGAAGCATGGAGGAATAGGTTTTTAATGTATATATTTAAGGTATAATAATTGTACCTTTATATAGCTGTGTGGTGTTATCAAAATCCCCAGAGAGATCTGGCGATTTATGATGCAGCACATGAATTTCCTGTGTAATAGAGTATTGTTAAAAGTTTGACTGCTGACTTGTAATGTAATATATTTATAGTTGTTGATATTTCAAATGTATATTTTTATAAGCTATTCTCATCTTTATAAATTATACATTATTCAGTTGTTTTGATCATAAGCTAGTGTTTCTGAAAAGTAGACTTTATATTTGATAACTATAATGAACAACTAGTCTTTCTAGGGCACATATATAAATATGTCAAATACCATTCTTGGAAACACAAGACTCTCCATGTAAAACTCAAAATATATTTTAATGTAATTTCACATTAAATTTATTAAACCTGCAGTCTCTGTTTGATATATTATGTTGTTTAGCTACAGTAATTGTATTATACTTATTGAGAATTATTATTCTGATTGCCATGGATAATAAAAGTTATATATTTTAATAGTTCTTGGTTTTGATTTATTTTATTGTTGCCGCCGGAGGTGGCTAGTTTATTGTGCACCCCATAGTTCTTGGCTGCATTTTCATCCTGGCTTTCTTGACTTTAATGAACTCTTCGACCAGATTGGTGTGTGTTGTACTTGCTTAAAGTTCATTGTTATTGGATTTGTTAATTTTAACACTAAATGTAGTTTCTTCTCATGATTGTGTGTGGTGTTATCAATATAAATCTTGCCCATACTCATACCTGGTTGATACCTGGTTGATGGGGTTCTGGGAGTTCTTCTACTCCCCAAGCCCAGCCCGAAGCCAGACTTGACTTGTGAGAGTTTGGTCCACCAGGCTGTTGCTTGGAGCGGCCCGCAGGCCCACCTACCCACCACAGCCCGGTTGGTCCGGCACTCATTGAAGGAAACAATCTAGTTTCCTCTTGAAGATGTCCACGGTTGTTCCTGTAATATTTCTGATGCTTGCTGGTAGGATGTTGAACAACCGTGGACCTCTGATGTTCATGCAGTGTTCTCTGATTGTGCCCATGGCACCTCTGCTCTTCACTGGTTCTATTCTGCATTTTCTTCCATGTTGTTCACTCCAGTACGTTGTTATTTTACTGTGCAGATTTGGGACCTGTCCCTCCAGTATTTTCCATGTATATATTATTTGATATCTCTCTCGTCTCCTTTCTAGTGAGTACATTTGGAGAGCTTTGAGACGATCCCAATAATTTAGGTGCTTTATCTCGTCTATGCGTGCCGTATATGTTCTCTGTATTCCTTCAATTTCAGCAATCTCTCCTGCTCTGAAGGGGAAAGTGAGTACCGAGCAGTACTCAAGACGGCACAACACAAGTGATTTGAAGAGTACAACCATTGTGATGAGATCTCTGGACTTGAAGATTCTTGTAATCCATCCTATCATTTTTCTGGCTGACGCAATACTTGCTTGGTTATGCTCCCTAAACGTTAGGTCGTCGGACATAATTATTCCCAAATCCTTGACATGCTGTTTTCCTGCTATGGGCAGATTCGATTGTGTTTTGTACCCAGTATTATGTTTAAGATCCTCATTTTTGCCGTATCTGAGTATCTGGAATTTATCACCGTTAAACATCATGTTACTGTATTTTCTGCTGCCCAATCGAAAACTTTGTTAATATCTGTTTGTAGTTTATCAATGTCTTCAGCAGAGGTAATTTTTATGCTGATTTTTGTATCATCTGCAAACGATGACACGAAGCTGTGTCTTGTGTTTTTGTCTATGTCGGATATGAGAATATGGAACAGCAGTAGTGCAAGGACTGTGCCTTGAGGTACAGAGCTTTTAACTGCGCTCGGACTCGATTTTACTTGATTGACTGTTACTCTTTGTGTTCTGTTCGACAGGAAATTGAGTATCCAGCGTCCTACTTTACCAGTTATACCCATTGACCTCATTTTGTGTGCAATAACTCCATGGTCACATTTGTCAAATGCCTTTGCAAAATCAGTGTATATGACATCTGCATTATGTTTTTCTTCTAATGCCTCCGTGATTTTGTCATAGTGGTCAAGTAGCTGTGAGAGGCATGATCTTCCTGCTGTAAATCCATGTTGGCCTGGATTGTGGAGGTCATTGGTTTCCATGAATCTAGTGACCTGACTCCTGATCACTCTCTCAAATACTTTTATTATGTGGGACGTTAGTGCAACTGGTCTATAATTCTTTGCCAATGCTTTGCTACCACCCTTGTGTAGAGGGGCAATGTCTGCTGCTTTAAGCACGTCTGGTATCTCCCCTGTGTCCAAGCTCTCCCTCCACACTATACTGAGCGCCTGTGCTACTGGCACTTTGCATTTCTTTATAAATATTGAATTCCATGAGTCTGGACCCGGGGCTGAGTGCATACCTTACCTTGAGGGTACCTTGAGGTGCTTCCGGGGCTTATCATCCCCGCGGCCCGGTCATCGACCAGGCCTCCTGGTTGCTGGACTGATCAACCAGGCTGTTGGACGCGGCTGCTCGCAGCCTGACATATGAGTCACAGCCTGGTTGATCAGGTATCCTTTGGAGGTGCTTATCCAGTTCTCTCTTGAACACTGTGAGGGGTTTGCCAGTTATGTCCCTTATGTGTAGTGGAAGCGTGTTGAACAGTCTCGGGCCTCTGATGTTGATAGAGTTCTCTCTCAGAGTACCAGTTGCACCTCTGCTTTTCAACGGGGGTATTCTGCACATCCTGCCATGTCTTCTGGTCTCATGTGATGTTATTTCTGTGTGCAGGTTTGGGACCAGCCCCTCTAATATTTTCCATGTGTAAATTATTATGTATCTCTCCCGCCTGCGCTCAAGGGAATACAGATTTAGGCTCTTAAGTCGGTCCCAATAGTTTAGATGTTTTACCGAGTGGATTCTAGCAGTAAAGGACCTCTGCACGCTCTCCAGGTCAGCAATTTCACCAGCAGTGAAAGGGGCTGTCATTGTGCAGCAGTACTCCACTCTAGAGAGCACAAGCGTTTTGAAAAGTGTCATCATCGGTATAGCATCTCTAGTGTGAAAAGTTCTTGTTATCCAACCTGTCATTTTTCTTGCAGTTGTGACGGCTACTTTATTGTGTTCTTTAAAGGTAAGGTCTTCCGACATGAGTACACCCAGATCCTTTACATTGCCTTTTCGTTCTATGTTATGATTTGCCTGAGTTTTGTACGTGGTTTCCGTTTTTATATTTTCATTTTTTCCATAGCGCATGAGCTGGAACTTGTCTTCGTTAAACACCATATTATTTTCTGTAGCCCATAGAAAGACCTGATCTACATCTGACTGGAGGTTCGCCGTGTCCTCTATGTTGCCTACTCTCATGAAGATCCTAGTGTCATCTGCAAAGGATGATACAGTGCTATAGGTTGTGCTCTTGTCTATGTCCGATATGAGGATGAGAAAAAGTACTGGAGCAAGCACAGTACCCTGGGGGACTGAGCTCTTAACGGTTGACGGGTTGGATTTTATTTTGTTGACTATTACACATTGGGTTCTGTTGGTCAGGAAATTGTAGATCCATCTGCCTACTTTTCCGGTAATTCCTTTTGAGCGCATTTTATGGGCAATAACACCATGGTCACATTTATCAAAAGCTTTTGCGAAATCTGTGTAAATTACATCAGCGTTTTGTTTGTCTTCCATAGCATCTAATGCCATATCATAGTGGTCCAGCAACTGCGACAGGCAAGAGCGCCCTGTTCTGAAACCATGTTGTCCGGGGTTATGGAGATGCTGTGATTCCATGTATTTTGTGATCTTACTTCTTAGCACTCTCTCAAAAATTTTTATGATGTGCGATGTTAGTGCTATCGGTCTGTAATTTTTTGCCTCTGCCTTATTTCCTCCTTTATGAAGTGGTGCTATCTCTGCTGTTTTTAGTATATCAGGAATAACGCCAGTATCTAGGCTTTGTCTCCACAGAATGTGAAGGGCCTGCGATAGTGGTTTTTTACAGTTCTTGATGAATATGGAGTTCCAAGAATCCGGGCCTGGTGCGGAGTGCATAGGCATACTGTTTATGGCTTCTTCAAAATCCAGTGGGGATAGGGTGACGTCTGATATATGATTTGATGTTGGTATCATATCCATGAAAAATTCATTTGGGTTATCGATCTTTAGTGCGTTTAATGGCTCGCTGAAGACAGAGTCGTATTGCTTCCTCAGTAGCTCGCTCATTTCTTTGTTGTCATCGGTGAAAGTTCCATCTTCCTTTCGCAGGGGCCCGATACTAGATGTGGTTTTTGATCTTGATTTTGCATAGGAGAAAAAATATTTCGGGTTTCTCTCTATTTCACTGATGGCCTTTTGCTCTCTTTCCCTCTCCTGCGTTTTGTATGATTCTTGTAGCTTGAGTTCAATTTTTCCTATTTCGCTACCTAACCTTCTTCGCCGTTCCTGAGATAGGGTGCGACTCTCAAGTTGTACCGCGATTCGTTTTCTTCGCCTATATAGGGAACGACGTTCTCGTTCCAATCTGCATCTCTTCCTCTTTTTTCTTAGGGGGATGCGGTTTGTACATATTTCTAGTGCTACTGAGCTTATTTTTTCCAGGCACTGGTTCAGGTTCGCATTTCCTAGCTGTTCTTCCCAGTTTATTTCTGTGAAGTCCTGGTTTATTTGCTCCCAGTTTATCTGTTTATTATTGAAGTTGAATTTGCTGAAATCTCCTCCACCGGGAATCTGGACTGGTTTTGAAGGTCTATTCCCCATGGTTGTCATAACTTCAATTAAGTTGTGATCTGAGTAACAGGTATTTGTAATCATTATGTTCCTGATCAATTCATCATTATTAGTGAAAATGAGGTCCAGCGTGTTCTCCTTCCTGGTTGGTTCTACTATTTGCTGGTTTAAGGCAAACCTGTCGCACATCCGTAGCAGGTCATTTGCATGTGCCTGTTCATTAAGGCTACTTCCTGGTATTCTTTCTGATATTACTGTATTAGCCAGGTGCTTCCATTTCAGGTGCCGTAGGTTGAAGTCCCCAAGCAGGATGATGTTCGGAGCTGGATTTGTGAGGTTTTCCAAGCAGTGTTCTACTTTCATTAGTTGGTCTTTAAACTGCTGAGGGTTTGCCTCCGGTGACTTATATACAAGGACAATAACTACATTTATAATCTCTATTTTGATTATCAGCACTTCCACCATATCATTTGAGGTGTTTAGCAGCTCAGTACAGATGAGTGTGTCTTTGATGTATAGGCTGACCCCACCCTGAAGCCGGTGTTTCCTATCACATCTGAAAAGATTGTACTCTGAGATCCATATTTCACCATCATGGTAGTCCTTTGTGTGGGTTTCTGTTAGGGCTGCAAACACTGCATTTGCCTCATGAAGGAGACCATCTATAAAGTGAACTTTGTTGGATTTGCGTGTTTTTATACCTTGAATGTTGGCAAATATAAATGATGTTATCGTGGTAGTGGAAGTGCTGGATGCCTTACTTGGTGTTAATATCTGAGGCTCTGGTAAGGGGGCCACTGTGTTTGCGTCCAGGGTGTGTTGTTTTCGAAGTGATTCGTCCAGTTTCGGTAGTGGGGCGAGTGTTGTGTGGTGTAGTACCTGTGTGTTTGTTGGTAATGTGTATTCCAGACTTGTGGGTATCTCCCTTCCCCTCTGTAATCCTGTGGTGGTTCCATCTGACTGTTCCTCTCTCTTATATTTTCTGCTCTGTTTCTGCCTTCCTCTAAAAAATTGCCAGTAGTGTCATACTGATCTTCCCGTCTATAACGTTGTGTACCTCTCACGTGGAATTCCGGACACTGAAGATTGTAGCATTTTTTGTCCCTAATTGAAAATTGACATAATTTGGGGTGGAAGTATCTACACCCTGTTCCAAAACGGCATGTACCCCTCGCCAACATGTTCCTGCATTTTCGAGGATGCAGAAAATGGCATTTTGTTCCTAATTTTCCATATTTGCATATTCCTTTAGCGTAGAATTTGCAAATGTGTTCCGGTTTTGCGTTTTTCAAGGTATTTATATCTGTGTCTGTCTTGTCTACCTCTTTATTGGAGCCATCTCCGCTTTTCGTCCCAATTCCTTCATTTATGCACTCTGTCTCACTGTTGCTCACATCGTTTATATTACCTGACTCTGCAATATTGCTGCTATTATGTACTACAATACCCTCTTCCTCCACATTACTGCTGCGGTTCTCTAAACTATCTGTTCCTGGGTTTTGGTCGTTAACCAATGTTGTCTTTTCCCAGTCTGCATATATCACTGGTAGCTTGTCTGTGAATGGTAATCTCTGTGACTCGGGAATGTTTTTCATCAGTTTAGTTATGTTCTCTAACATTAATCTGTCATCTTTGCAGACCCAGTAAATTCCTTGCCTTTTTGTGCATCCTGGAGATACTTCTGTACAGCCCAGGTGAAATCTCATGTTACAGATGCAACACGTTACGCCTACATTACGTTTTCCCAGTACTCCCGAGCACTCGCCACACCTCTCCATTTTCTGATGTATTGTGTTGTATTTGTGGTTTACTGTGTGGATCACTTGTTGATGTCAGTCCTTTTAACTCTTTATAAAGTTATATGTATATTTTTATATATTTAATATTTATAATACTATATGTATACCGTAGATTTGTAATATTATGTATGTTATTTTGTTCAAACTTTATGGCAGGTACTTAGCGTAGGGTAGCGAAGCTGGTCCCCGGTGCGGTACAGGTGACCTCTTGTCGTCCCAGGTTGATGTCACCAGTTTCCAGCTACTCGATTTATAACACTGATTTATTCTTTGCTTGTATTCTTACAAGGGATTTTCCGCCTAATTTCCGGCTTGCAATGGTATTCACTCACTTTATTGCTAATTATTAGATTCACATTTCCATAGTACACTATATGATTTCCGTATTTTATCCCTGTGGGACGTGCCCTGGGGTAGGCCGCATGGGCATATTGTCAATTTTTCTTTCAAAGTCTGCCACGCTCGTGCTGATATCAGTTATATTTACAGGTGTTTGAGTATCATTCATAAAGAAAGTGTCCGAATCTTCCACTTTCATGCTTAGCATCGGAGTGCTAAACAAGTCTTCATACTGCTTTTTTAGGATTTCACTAATTTCTCTGTCATCCTCTGTGTATGTACCTTCGCTAGTATGAATAGGTCCAATACTGGCAGTGGTTTTCACTTTTGATTTAGCATATGTGAAGAAATATTTTGGGTTTTTCTTTATTTCTTGAATTGCTTTCTGTTCTAGTTGCCTTTCTTCAGTCTGATAGGAATGCCTCAGTCTCTGTTCGATTTCTTCAATCTCCGTGTTTAAATTATTTCTTCTCTGTATGGAGAGTCGTGTATGCTTAAGCATTTCCGTTAATTTCTTCCTCCTTTTATAATGTCGTCTGCGTTCTCTTTCTACATTGGACCTCTTTCTGGCTTTCCTCAAAGGAACATGTTTCAGACAGACTTCATATGCTTCAGAAGTCAGTTTTTCTATTCCTTGTGTAGGATTTTTATTTCTTAGGATATTTTCCCATTGAATGTTTGTAAGTTCCCTGTTTATTTACTCCCAGTCTATCCTTTTATTATTAAAATTGAATTTATTGAATAGCCCTTCTCGCTTGTTGATTCTCTTGGGCCTACTACCGTTATTAATGTTAGTTTGCACATCAATGAGCTTGTGGTCCGAGTACGTAGTGTCTGAGACAGTAATGTCTCTGATTAGCTCCTCATTGTTCGTGAATATCAGGTCCAGCGTGTTTTCGTTCCTAGTTGGTTCTGTAATCTGCTGACTGAGCGAGAATTTGTCACAGAATCTCAGTAGTTCTCTGACCTGTGGTTGGTTATTTCCAGGTTGACTTCCTGCTATAATGTTATTGTTTACTATTCTCCATTTTAAACTGGGTAGATTGAAGTCTCCAAGGAAGATGATGTCTGGTACTGGGTTTGCTAGGTTATCAAGGATATTCTCTATTTTGTGGATCTGTTCAGTGAATTCCTCAACTGTTGTATCTGGAGGTTTGTATATTAAAATAATAAGTAGATTCATATTTTCTACCTTGATTCCAAGTACCTCTACCACCTCATTGGACGAATTCAGGAGCTCTGTGCATGCCAGCTCCTCTTTAATATACAGACCTACTCCTCCACTTGACCTAGTTACTCTGTCACATCTATATAGATTATAATTCGGGATCCAGATTTCACTATCCATGTGGTCTTTTGTGTGGGTTTCTGTAAATGCTCCAAATATTGAGTTCGATTCTATTAGGAGGCCATTTATGAACTTAACATTATTTCTTGATTTTGGTTTCAAGCCTTGTATGTTTGCAAATATGAATGATTTCCCACATTGCGTGTCACTTCTGGTGGTGTCATAGTTACTGTATTTTACGTGAAGCATAATTTTTCTGGGGGGAAGCCCCTTGGTGTTTCTCTGAAGCTACATCATCTAGATGACTCCTCATTACTGGGTTACATAAGTCACAGTTGTTCTGTTTGGCCTACTGGGGACCAGCGCCAGAACCTGGCCCCCTCACTGAAGCAGAGAGAGCTGAGGATGTATGATCATCACCTTCACTGGGAAAGCATCCATAAAGTAAGCAAAGCTTTACAGGCAACTGCAAATTTCATAGAAAATGAAGCATCAAGAAGGCCAAATGACTCTGCAAACTGGCATCTCCTCCTTTCTATGTGGCTCCATTTCCTGGTCACAATGCTTTTGCTGCAGATGCTTTTTTGTTGGACTGGTCGAGGTGAAGGTGCATGTACCTCTTTCCCCTGGTTCAATTATTGCCCCAGGTGTGTTCAAACTGGCTGTGTACTCGGGGACGGTAATCATTCTGGCTCCTTGGTGGTCATCTCGTTCTAGCTCTTGTAGCCTGGTATCTGAACCCCAGGTATTTTTCTGTGGCTCTTCTTTTTTCAGCAGATTGGCCTGGCAACATACCTTGCCAGTTTGACTAACTCTACAACACACATTTGTAGCTAATAATGCAGATTTATCACGTTTGTATGGTGAGCAGTTGGCTGGTTGTTTCACTTGTGGCACTCTTCACAGTGGCAGTGTGAAGCTACCTGGCACTCATTTTGCCTTTTTCTGTCTCTTCACTGTTTTTCCTTCGATTCTGTTCTGGTGACCCGATCCTTCTTGCCATTTTCTTTTATAAGATTCTCATGTACCTAATGGTGTCGCCTCTTATTGTTTGGCATTGATGGACCCGTTGTTGCTCATGTTCGACATTGATGCGGCTTCAGTGTCTTCCTGTATGTTTTCTTCCATTCTTTCGCCTCAAGCCAACTCATGCTGGCTTCCTCCTCATGCTCTTCCTCCTGAGCTCTCTTGGTCTCTTGACAGAATCTTGATGTTTCTTTCCTTTCCTTGGTTCATAGTTGCCCCTTTGGCCAGTGATACTTTTCTCAAGGCTGTGTTTTTTGGCTTTTGGCTCTGGTTGCAGGGTTGGGGAGCTTCATCCCCTTCTCCAGTGGCATGAGTCCTTGCTGTGTGTCCTTGTTACGGCCACTATGGGTTGCAACCAGGTTCTTGATGGATGAACCCAAGTGATAGTATCCAACCCCAAATCAGTTGTGGCTTTCAAGGAGTTGACTAGGTAATGCAATAAATAAAAGGTGGGGATTAGCACAACACTGATTCCTTTATCAATATATTCCCATCACCTGAAATAGAAACATAAAAATTAAATATTACTACACTTAGATGTATATACAGGTGTCGCTCTCACATAGGACACTGAGCACTCCACGACGCTAACACAATGCAGCCTTCAACGATCTTCGTGTTTCCCCGACCTTACCGGCCACAATACTGGGAAACACTGACGAGTCTACCTTTGCCGTAGGCCAGCCTACCTGCAGTCTCACGAGGTGCCTCTCTGCCCACAACCACTTTCCAGCCAAGTGCTGGCAGAGAACCTCAGCCACGCGCTGGTTGGGGCCTCTACACAGACAAATACAGGGGTACTGCACCCCTGGCAGGAGCCTCTAGTGACGGGCTAGTAACGGCACCTCACTGTCGGCCGTCTCTCCCCTTCGCCAGTCCGGGATACGCCGAATTCCTCCACTAATATTCCACTAGCAGAAACTACACTATTCCTGATCGGCGGCGGCTCACTTAGTCGTCGGATGGGACTAAGTTGAGAGAGTTTAGGCTGCCCAAGGTAGACTGCCATCCTCAGTACCACTGCTGCCCTAAGTCGCCTTTGTGGATACAGACACGTCATCAGTTATAGGGTACTGGAGAAACCAAGAAGCAACATTTCCTCACTAGGGCATTGACATTGTGCTTGTCGCTCCAACAGATGGTGCTGGTCTTGAATCGCCACATAACCAGAGGTCATAAATAAAATAATAAATAAATAAATAAATAAATGTTTATTTAGGTAGGGTACATACATACAAGAGATTTTACAAAGATTGATGGATTTATAGATAGAGCTAGTACATACAATGCCTAAAGCCACTATTACGCAAAGCGTTTCGGGCATGAAAAACATTAATGACTAAGCTTAATACCATTGAGTGAAAAGAATAAAATGTGTTGAGAACAAATAAAAATAGAGACAAAAAAGGGGGGAACATGGCTGAAAAAGCAGCACAAATACTGTACAATTAGGTCGACAAAACAGCGTTATTTAAAAAAAAGACATAGGTTGACAATAGAGGGGTAAGGTTGGTTACAGG
>WNGS01165523.1:2981377-3022848 GCA_020271785.1 Procambarus virginalis
ATACACTCGCTGTCTCTGCTTCACCTCAACATCCATTGCTCCATCCCTCCTCCATCCATCCAACCATCCATCCAACCATCCCTCCATCCTTCCCAGCTCCCTCCCTCCATCTCTCCCTCCTTCTCTCCCCTCCATCCCTTTGTCCTTCCTTCCCTTCCTCCCTCCCTCCCTCCATCCCTGCCTCCTTCCCTCCCTCCATCCCTTCCTCCCTCCATGCCTCCCTCCCTCCATCCATCCCTCTCTCCCTCCTTCCTTCCATCCCTCCTTCCTTCCATCCCCCTCCCTTCCATCCCTCCCTCCTTCCTTCTCTCCTCCTTCCTTCTCTCCTCCCTCTCCTCCCTCCATCCCCCATCTCTCCCTCCTTCCCTTCCCTCCATCCCACCTTCCCTCCTTCCTTCTCTCCCTCCCTCCCTGCATATAATATGCCCTCTGAAGTGAATGCCACACCACCGCGAACTTCTGCGCTGCACTGTACTGTGAGCCTGACGGAAGGACAAACCTCACTGACTGGCCGGCCTGGTGAGCCCTGGTCACAAAACCCCAGCGAGAGATGAGGCATCCGTGAACACATCGAGCGAGGGTTCAGGGAGGCGTCAGGGCATAGAACCCCGAAAAATCCCTCCAAGGAAGCCGGCGACGCAGCAGTCGACGTAAGGCTCCCTGGACCCAAACACAGCGATCACGAGAGTAGCGGAAGGGACACCCCCGAAGAAACCAGAACATCCGCCGAAGCCAGATCCAACCCGACGGGTAGACCAGCACGGCCGAGATCAGGCTCCCGCACCGCCACCCAAACAACCAACGTGTGACCTGGGTGCCCTCCAAAAACAGTCTTAAGCGGGACTGAAGCCACAACAATGCCGCCAGAGGGAGTCACAAGGAAGCAGTCCGAGAGTCCCACACAAGACCCAGCCCAGTCCGAACCTGGGAGGGAACCAAATGGGACTTCTTCCAGTACACCAAGAACCTAAACCCGGCGAGCTGCTAAGGAACCAAATCCCTGGCGAGCAGACATGTGGATTGGCTGGGAGCTCACACCAGCCAATCGTTGAGGTAAGCCAGAACTCAGACGGGTCACCATGACCCGATTAAGGTGTGTGGACATAAGAGGTGCCAGATCCAAACTGGAAGGAAGGTAACAAAAGCAGTAAGTGTCATTCCACAACAAAACCGAGCCAGTCCCTGAACACCGGATGAATCGGGACGTGCTAAGACGCGCCTCGGAGGTCCAGAGACACCATCCAGGCACCCGGCACCAAAAGCAGCCAGACCCGAGACAGAGTGGCCATATGAAAGGAGGGGCAAAAGACCCAGGGGATCAGACAGGACAATTCCAGTATTAATCACAGATCTGCCCAGTCCCGTTTCGGAACTGAAGACAGGTGGGAAACCCACTCCAGGATGACCTGACAGAGCGCAGGGAAAGAGGCTGCGCTGCAAGCCCCCATTCCCACCCCGAAGGGGAAGGAAAGAAGCAACATCACCGTAGGCCAGAGGAAAATGACCCAAATTGCTCACAAATCGTGGAACCAGGCGAGAACAAACAGAGCGAGCCTCCCCCCCCTACTGTTCCACCAACAGGGTGAACCGTGAAAGGGCCGATGACCCCTATGAGAGCCCGACTGACACTCGGTGCGATCACTGAGCCAATGACTCCGTATGAGGGCCAGGCCTGAATCTGGCACTACTGACTTACGACGACCGAAGGAATCCCGAAACCTGGCACGACCCTTCCACATAGGACCTCCACCCCCCCCCACCCCCGGAGAACCTACGAAGTCCAACATAAGCCGTCAACAAGACAAAGCCGCCTGCAGAAAATGCATCGCCACAGATTCTACAAACAGCAAAGGACAAAAAGGGGATGAAAATCTAAAAGCCAGGGCTCAAGAAGATTCCAAAATATGAACGAGCACCGCCTGTCAGCACGCGAGACGAGAAGCGTTTCTGTCCGAAACGCTGAGCATACTAGTGGCTTTACAAGAATGCAATCACTATGCTATGTATCCTCACAATCCCAATGTACCTTCTTGTATATATATAAATAAATAAATAAATAAATAAATAGTGTGAAGAACAGACAGTGCCTCCCTCATAAACAGCGCATACAACTTCACCAAGGAAGCTGGCGCCCGAGCTACCGAAGCAAGCACATCAGACACAGGCCCCGGAACCCAGCTCCTCCACACCCACCACGAGTCAGTCCAAAGACAGCTCCAGCAGAGGAAAGAAGTGCAAGACCGAAGCCAAGTGCCCACAGGCGCACAAATCCTCGGCCACCAGGGATGCCGAAAGGGAGGGAACCTGCACATGAAGTCACACCTGGCCGACATCATAAGAAAGGACGGGAGCAAACAAGCACGCACTGAGGTGCTCCAACTCACTCCCCAGGAAAACCTGAACGACCCTAAGCAACTCTCGCCATTCAAGTGCGCAGTCCGACAGGATGAATGCCAAGCCCCCAACTGAAAGAAAAGGCAGTCTACCAGCCAGGAAGACTCCGGCACCTTGTAACATACCCAATAAGGAAAAGAGGAGCCAAACTCGAAAGAAGAAGGCTTCACTATCGAGGCGTAATCCGGGTCTCACAGGATGTAAGCCACAAGGGCCTCCCGCACCTTTCTCGGTGGGATGTGGGAAGCCAAAAACCCCCAGAAGGAGGGAATCGAAGAACCCAAGGGAACTCTGAACCAAACCCGGGAAGGAGTCGAACTCGCAACAAAATCGTACAGGGAGGGGATAGGAAAACCCCTCCCCCCCCCTGTAACAACGAGCCCCACACCTAGGGTACCAAACACCCAAGCAGGGACAAGTGGGGCCGAGGCCCCCCCAAGCCAACTCCTTCCTAGCCCCAGAAACCTCCACATCAGGACCCGGGGCCGAGCTGTCCCCCAAACCCTCTGCCTCTGGAGAAAAAGCAGAATCCACTGGAAAAGCAGGGATGAGGGGGTCCCGCTGGCGTGGCCCAACAGCTCCGGCAGGAAGACCAGGCTTGAATGCCTCCGCCACCGATCCGTAAGGGGCAATCCCTGAAGCCGTCCGAGTCTCACTACCAGTATAATTCAGCGGGGCAGCTGCGGGGCATCCGGAAAGGCAACCAACCTCGCACGTTGCTACAACCTAAACCTCCCTCTCATGCAACGCTAAAGCTGCCTGCACCTGAATATCAGCCTGAGTGGACTGGGTGAATGGAGTAAAAGTAAAGAACACCTCTCACAGGACTCCGGGTCAAAGGTGTCACTGACTCCAACAGGCAGCAAGGAGGCGACAGACTGTGAGTGTCACCCAAAGACAAGGGGGACAGAGCAACCTTCAAACTCGCACAAGGCGAGGTGGGACTCTGATGTCTCCTACATGATCACAATATACAAAATACAGTACAACCTTGATTCAATGTACCCCGATTCAACGAATCTCCGGCTAGTTCGCACACTTTTCAGGCCGGATTTACTCACCCGGTTCGACGAACAATGGTTCACCGAAGCGGGGGATGTTCGGATTTGCTTACGACGTCGAGACAGAGTTCACAGACTGGTGGAAAAGTTTCTCATTCTATCACAGATTACAATTATTAATTCCTTCATATGACAAGTTCGATCACACAAGTGGACCACACAAGTGGACCGCACATGTGGTCCACAAGTGGTCCACAAGCTTACGATGTTGGGACAGAGTTCACAGTGGTAGAAAACTTTACCATCCCATCACAGATTACAATTAATAATTCCTTCATATGACAAGTTAGATCACACAAATGGATCACACAAATGGACCACACAAGTGGACCACACAAGTGGATCACACAAGTGGACCACACAAGTGGACCGCACATGTGGTCCACAAGCTTACGATGTTGGGACAGAGTTCACAGTGGTAGAAAACTTTACCATCCCATCACAGATTACAATGAATAATTCGTTTATATGACAAGTTAGATCACACAAATGGACCACACAAGTGGACCACACAAGTGGACCATAAGTGGTCCACAAGCTTACGATGTTGGGACAGAGTTCACAGAGTGGTGGAAAACCGTCTCATTCTATCACGCATTACAATTAATAATTCCTTCATAAGACAAGTTGGAACACACAAGTGGACCACACAACAAGTGAGTCATGTGAACCAAACACCAGCCAGAATGGTCCACAAAAAGTGACACATATTAACCAAACACCAGCCAGAGTGGTCCACAGAAGTGAACGACTGAGTTTCAATGATTTTCGTTCACGCGATTTGTGGCACACGTATCTTTGTAAATTAATTTAAAGGCTGAAGCGTGAATAGCTAGCTAATATGTTGAAATCTTCTTATACATTTTCTGTGATGAAACAAGACGAGTGAATGTGGACAAATAAGGGAATACTGTACAGTAAACTTCACTTTACAGAGAGGTTTCACTCACTTTCGTCTGTGTTGTCATAGTTCAGTGACCCATGGCTTTGAACGTTTCACATTAATAAATCATTTCTAAAACTGGTGTTTTAATAACTCTTTATTATCCTAATTAAACTAAACTAAATAAGACCAAAAATATACTGTTATAAGGTAGATACCTCCTATTTGAGAAATTGTTCACGTTATTGGCAGCACAACTCCAGCACGAGTGGACAGGTCTAATCCCTGTCCATGCACCATGCTTGTTGTGTTGTGTTCGATTTCGTCGCCACAATTCAGCGATCTACGGCTTCGAAATAATAAAATTAATAAATTAGTTCCAAAGTAACTATTTTTTATAACTCTTATTACCGTAATAATGTTGCTAAACTAAATATGTAACCCAAAAATATATAATTTGATGTAAATTGAATATTTGTGAGAAATATATGTTACTGGAAATCGAACACAACACCAGGCGGTGTTTTGTTCGATTTCGTCGCCACAGTTCAGTGACCTATGGCTTCGAAATAATGAAATAAATAAATCAGTTTCAAAATAAGTATTTTTTATAGCTCTTATTATTGTTATAATGTTGCTAAACTAAATACATAACACAAAATATATAATTTGATGTAAATCGAATATTTAAGAGAAATTTATGTTACTGGATCAGGCTTAAACACCAGCCAACTGAAGGGTGTGCGTATAGACTTAGTCTGCGTTCGTACGGTATGCACCCAGTGCCCTTAGCTTTGTCTGCGATTGACGTACAGTATTCATCCGCCGATGGAAGAATAATTGTGGAATTGACCATTTTTTTACTACAGCTCTTTGGTTATAAAACAAATGTCTCAGGGGCTTACTAATAGTGCCTTATTAATGCCAAAAACGAAGCAATATTTTGCAAGAACTAGTAGCAGAAAATCACCAGCACGAGAACAGCCGTACCCAGCACGAGAACAGCCGTACCCAGCATGAGAACAGCCGTACCCAGCACGAGAACAGCCATACCAGCACGAGAACAGCCGTACCCAGCAGGAGAACAGCTGTACCAAGCACNGCTAATGAATTTGTAACACTTCATCATGAATATAACATGAAGTAAATCCAAGAACAAATTATGTATAGGAAACAGTGGGGAATATGCACAACACTGCATCTGCTCACACTACTTGAATGTTTCTATGTAGCAAATATGCTCACAACCATACACACAAAAATAGTAAAATCAAATGGGTACATATGAGAAACACTAAATGAACAGTACCAAACTGTGTGTGTGCAAAATGAGGTTATCAGAGAACCCTGATACAATGCCAATTCCAGAGAACACCATAGAAGTACCTCAAGATGAAGTGCAAAAATTAATCAAGGCGTTAGGAAGAAATAAAGCAGTTGGCCCTGATGGAGTTTCATCTTGGGTGCTGCGAGAACGTGCAACCGAGCTGAGCATTCCACTCCAAATAATATTCCAGACATTCTTGTGCACATGAATCTTAGAGGATATATGAAAAAAGCCAAACGGTTCCAATTTACAAAAAGGGTAGCTGAGAAGACCCCTCCAAATTATAGACCCATATGACAACAAGCATGGTAGTCAACACACTAGAAAAAATAGTTAAAACCAAATAGGTAGAACACCTAGAGACTAATGACATAACAGACAGACAGTAATGTTTTTGAACAGGAAGATCCTGTGTAACAAATCCACTTGGTTTTTATGATGGAGCCACAGATTCTACAGGAAAGAGATGGTTGGGTTGACTGTCTATCTGGACCTAAAAAAAAGGCTTTTGACAATCCCATACAAGAAGTTGTTTTGGAAACTGGAACATGCTGGAGGGGTGACAGGGAGACTTCTGACATGGATGAAAATTTTTCTGACAGAAAGATGAGGGCAGTAATCTGAGACAATGTATCTGACTGGAGGAGCAGTGATGTAGTGCTGCCGGAGCGCCACTCCAGCAGCACTGCAAGTGGTTGATGGAATAGGGGAAAGGGGGAGAGAATGAGGAGAAAGGGAGATGATGGCTTATGGGTGATGATTGACTGTGGCAGGAAAATATTAATATTACATCACTAACAAGTTAATAATGTTTTTTTTTTAACAATTCCATAATATTTGTATTTAAATTTTTATATATTTTAAAAGTAAACAGGCTGAATTGTACTATTACGAATCTGGAAACTTAATACTCGACGCACGTGAATGCTTCCTGCCCATTTATGCATGACAAACGTCATGAGACAAAGTTGCCAACCTACCACTTTAAATATGAATATTCAGTGACAATGTTCATGGCTATAGCAGTAATTCATTAGACAAGAATTCTTTATTTATACAATAGTATATTTTAGTAATAAATACTATGTCAGTAGAACGACAAAACTGCTACACACAACTTTAGATAATTTAGTGTTTTTGGGGTGGTTCTAGCATTGTGTGAAATACTGAGTTAGCGAGTTAGCAACTCTGTGTTGCTTCTGTTTCAGGGGCATTAGTAAAGTGGAGGCTGGTGGTCCCTGGATTTCTCTCTAATACAGAAGCATTTTTTCTCACAAACAACCCCATTATGCTTACAAGCAAACAATATTGACTTCTCATTTTGTTTACAAAAGAAGGGAGTGTAAGAAGACTAACATACAGAAGACTGATAATGATAACAGTGAAAGTGGCAAAAGTTGTTTTGACTTCTTCTAGTTAAATTTTTTAAACTGGATCAAAGTGCAATTCAGAAAGTAATGGTGCATTGAAGTCAAACTTGTATCCCTGTTCAGGTGTTTGGACTGAAGAAATGGGGAAGAAAAAATGGGAAACCTATCCATGGTTAGATTCCAGGGATGATAAACTTGGGTGTAAATTATGTGCAAACATAAGCAATGTAACACTTTTCACTTCTCAGGGTTTAAGACTATCAAATAAAGTGGCAGATGTACCAAGTATACTATTATGGAGCAGATCGAAGTACACGCTTGATGTCTCTCAGAACAAAAATTGTTGACCATAAACTATGGAAAGCTCACACTGCTGCTTTGTGTGTTGAAAATGTAGCTAGTGAAAATGCTCTTGGAAAATTGTGATGCCATGAATGCTTCGTATCTAAAGACAACTTGTTAAATTTTATGTTCTGCATATTATTTAGCTCAGAATGACAGACCAAACTCTGATCACTTGGGCTTCCTGGAACTACAAAAGCAAAATGGTGTTGACATTAGACTGGGACTACATTCCCGCACTAGTGCCACAGAGATAATTAATCACATAACCATTAATATGAAAAATATTATTTGCCAGCATAACGAGCAGATAAATGGCAAAATTTCTGATCTCATTGATGAATCAACAAGTCTGAGCATTAAAACAACCTTCATAGTTTACTTGAAATGTGAAAGTGATAAGGAAGGTAATTCCCCATTTCATGTTCTTAGATCTAATTGAACTACCTGATCAGAAAGTAACAACTATTGCTAGGCATATATTGAGCTGCCTCAATTATCATACTTGAAACGGCACCTTGTAGCACTTGCTAGTGATGGGGCAAGTGTCATGCTTGGTGTCAAATCTGGTTGTGCAACAATTCTCAAGGAACAATACCGTGATATATAATCTAGCTCTGCAATAATCATAGATCAGAACTTGCTGTAGGTGATTCAATGAGAGAAGTTCATGGAATTAATCATTTTCAAGCATTTATGGACAAATTGTACTCAGTTTACAGTAGATCACCTCTAAATCAAGAGGAACTATCTGAACGTGCGTCTCAACTTGATCAACAGATTTTGAACAGCTTCAGCAGCGTGGAAAAATTATGAAGCACTTCGTTTTCATTTTGAAAAAGCAGTGAAAGATGAAAAAAGATTTGGAAGTGATAGAAAAGCCTATGAAGGTCTGTTGAAAAAGCTAACTTCAGAACAGTTTCTATTGGATTTAGACATATTGCATGAACTTGGTTTACTGTCAGAGTGTCTACAGAAATGTACTACTTCCATTGTGTATGCAGACAAACTGATTCAACGGAGCATAAGGTCACTGCATGGACTAAAAGAGAAACCTGGCACTAGAACTTTAGAATTGTCTTGACAAAAAATTGTCTAATTATCAACAGTTTCTTACTAGTCATGTGAACAATTTGCAGCACCATATGTTCACCACAACATCCATGAAAGCCTCTCATACTTCTCAACCTCAATGTATAAATCACTAAAGTGAAATGTGTCCCCTTGAAAAAGACTACCGGCCTATGAAATACCACCTTATTACAGAGAAGCTGAAACATTATCTCTCTGTTAGAGGTGTAAGCTTTCTTCTTACTCTGCACTAAATGCCTTTAGAGACTATGTGGAAGATCATGGATGTCACATCCTCCAAGATTTACACCCATTACAGAGCTGTTTACAAGTTATTCCTATTAGTACTGCTGAGTGTGTGAGGGGCGATTCAACCACATGAACCTGATAACAACAACATGCTCAAGAATTCTCATAAATCATGTATCAGCATTTATGTTTGTTAAAATCCATGGAACACTAGTTCAGTGGAATCCTGAGCCATATGGCATATCTTAGCTGCTGCACCACAGATCAGCAGATGACATCAGGACAAGAGTTGCTTTAGACCCCAGAAAACATCTCACACCTCACCCTTTGTGAAAACTATTGTGAAACTTCTCACTGGTTGTATTTTGTGAGGACTAAGTATTTTAACTTCTTAAATTTATAAATACATGATAGTTTTTCTTTATTTGTTTGATAATTATATTTTATGATAAATAGTGAGTAAAACAAGAAATACTTAATCTAATGACAAATAGAAACAGGATAAGAAATTACAAGCTTTTGTCAGGCCCACCAGAGCTCTGGCACCTATAAAATTGGCACTGCACACTTGGAGGAGTGTTATTAGCAGAGTACTACAGGGTTCAGTTCTTGCATCAGTAATGTTCATTGTCTACATAAACGATCTACTAGAAGGAATATAGAATTATATGAACATGTTTGCCGATGATGCTAAGATAATAGGGAAGACAGAACACTTAGAAGATTATCATGCCCTTCATATTGATCTAGATGAAATAAGTGCTTGGAGCGCCATGTGGCAAATGGAACTCAATGTGAATAAATGCCATGTAATGGAATGTGGAATTGGAGAAAATAAACCATACACATAACTTATAAATGTGGAAAGGAATTAAAGAATAAAAAGATCTACGGTTGGTTTTGGATAGTAGACCGTCACCAGAGGAACACAAAGAACATTGTGCAAAGAGTGTATGCATCGCTTTCCAACTTCAGATTTGCTTTTAATTACATGGATGATGAAATACTATAGAAACTGTTCATGACTTTTGTGAGACCAAATTTGTAATATGCAGCAGTTGTATGGTACCCAAACCTCAAGAAGCACATTAATAAATTGGGAAAAAATACAAAGGCATGCTACAAAATGGCTTCTGGAACTGAAAAACAAGAGTTACGAAGATAGGTTAGAGGTGTGCTAGAGGTGTGCAAGAGGTGCTAGAGTGTGCCAAAGCCAGAAGGTAGAAGAAAAAAGAAGTGATATGATAATTTACAAAATAATAACAGGAATCTACCAAATTGACGAAGAGGAATTCCTGAAACCAGCAACTTCAAGAAAAAGAGGACACAGATTCACACTAAGGAAACAATGGTGCTGAAAAAATATTTGAATGTTTTATGTTACAAACAGTGGTAGACAGTTGGAACAAGTGAGGTGGTGGTGGTGATCAAAATCATCGGTAATTTCTAAGCGTTATAAGACTATGCTGGGAAGATGGGACACCACAAGCATAGCTCTTATACTGTAGCTACACTTGGGGAATTACGCTTAGGTAATTAAACACACACACACACACACAGCCGTGCATGTAAATATACATCTCTTATAATGGCTTTACAAGACTAATTTATAATTATATTTAATACTTTGGTTAATATCCTAGCCCAGAAAATTCTGGCTCAGATTCCAGCAATACAAATTATTTACCAAGATACTGTATTTTCATCTCCATCAATATCCGTGTTAAGGAATCTGTTTGGCAATATTGATAATAGCTCAATTGTGATAATGTTCATCACTGTGATAGTTACACTGCCAAACTGATCAATCTATAATATATTAGGTCACCAACAATTTAGATAATCAGGAGTTACCTCTATATATTCAAGTATCTTCTGCAGTCTTGGAAAATTAACAATATTTTATATATGAAAAATTATAATTCAGCTGTAATGTATAATGCAGCATATTCTGCTCCTAACTGTTGAAATGAAATGAAATTCCCTAGCATGAAATGGATTCCGTATCCTCACATGAATATTTCAAATGTCAATTATACGACGAACATAATGTTAAAACACATTCAGAATAAGAGAAAATGAACAGATGAGAACTTTACGAACACCTGCAAAGGATACCTGATCAACCAGGCTGTGACTAATGTCAGGCCAAGAACAGTTGCACTGAACAGCCTGGTTGATGAGCCCACCAACCCGGAGGCCTGGTTGACGAGACCACCAACCCGGAGGCCTGGTTGACGAGACCACCAACCCGGAGGCCTGGTTGACGAGACCACCAACCCGGAGGCCTGGTTGACGAGACCACCAACCCGGAGGCCTGGTTGACGAGACCACCAACCCGGAGGCCTGGTTGACGAGACCACCAACCCGGAGGCCTGGTTGACGAGACCACCAACCCGGAGGCCTGGTTGACGAGACCACCAACCCGGAGGCCTGGTTGACGAGACCACCAACCCGGAGGCCTGGTTGACGAGACCACCAACCCGGAGGCCTGGTTGACGAGACCACCAACCAGGAGGCCTGGTTGACGAGACCACCAACCAGGAGGCCTGGTTGACGAGACCACCAACCAGGAGGCCTGGTTGACGAGACCACCAACCAGGAGGCCTGGTTGACGAGACCACCAACCAGGAGGCCTGGTTGACGAGACCACCAACCAGGAGGCCTGGTTGACGAGCCCACCAACCAGGAGGCCTGGTTGACGAGACCACCAACCAGGAGGCCTGGTTGATGAGCCCACCAACCAGGAGGCCTGGTTGACGAGCCCACCAACCAGGAGGCCTGGTTGACGAGCCCACCAACCAGGAGGCCTGGTTGACGAGCCCACCAACCAGGAGGCCTGGTTGACGAGCCCACCAACCAGGAGGCCTGGTTGACGAGCCCACCAACCAGGAGGCCTGGTTGACGAGCCCACCAACCAGGAGGCCTGGTTGACGAGCCCACCAACCAGGAGGCCTGGTTGACGAGCCCACCAACCAGGAGGCCTGGTTGACGAGCCCACCAACCAGGAGGCCTGGTTGACGAGCCCACCAACCAGGAGGCCTGGTTGACGAGCCCACCAACCAGGAGGCCTGGTTGACGAGCCCACCAACCAGGAGGCCTGGTAAAAGAGCTGGCCATAGGGATGTTGATCCTCAGAATCATCAACAGGAAAATGGCAGGTAAAGCAGCTAGGTTTTAAGTGAAAATTCCTGCATGATGTTACGTGCCCATTATTCTAACATTTAAAATTTAAATTTTGATTTTCATTCGAGTGAAAAAGACCATGAAAATTTAAGAAAAACTTAAGAGCATTCTTTAAAATTACCTCCCATAATTTTTCATGTGCTTTCCAAAATCACCATACAAAATGAATATTAAATGCAAATTTTGTGTAATACACAAAGACCTAACTATTTTTTAAAGGATATCGTCTAATATCCAAGCCTACTGTACACATTTCACACATTATTTACATTTGTTAATTGTATGTGTAACAAACTTGTAAAGATATAAAGAGCACCCACAGATGATTAACCATTAGGTATGCATACTCTACTATAACAGTAATTAACAATAATATTCAGAATACTTAGAAACCAATAATGTCTTAGCTTATTCACCTATAATTCACTTACATGAATCCAGTACTTACAAAAGCATATTTCACTTGGTTGTCACTTGCTGTACATACAATGATCCACATGACTAATACATTACTAATGTTTCCTCATGCCAACACACTAATTTCATCCATCTTCATTATTTTTTATCACATGAGAAATCACATTCATAATACATGTACCAAATTTCTTTTGCAATTTTGTTGCAATTTTCCACATAACAAACCATCTCCTTAACTTCAGTAACTGCTCAGGTATTTAATTTCACAAACCTTTCTAAGTTACATATTTGCTTCAACAAATGCCACACATTTAGCAGTCAAATGTTTATATCCTACAAATTTACAGCATATAGCACATGCAGAAGATCAGTTGGGTTTGAGGATGCAATTGTATTTGGCAGTGAACTGGAGCTTATTTTGTACTTTTTGGCACTATGTAGAGGGCACCTACCATGGCAAGAACAATTAGCCTGGTCCAGTATAGCAACAATTGCAAAGAACTTCTCGCCAAACTATAACAAGCCTGACAGGCATCGACATACAACTCGGGTATCTAACTGCAGTCAATGTAATGCTGAATGTTTACCCAGTCAATATATTAGAAATATTACTGCTGCTATTCTTATCCAAATGCTAAAACCTTTATACAAGTGTGATCTAAATTATCCGTACCAATTGTTACCACTCAATGTCCATGTAATTGAATAAAACTATTTTTAGGCAATTTTTTTACTTTTGGAATTTATTTTAAGGCATGTGCTAAAAAAACCAGCATTAAATGTAATGAAACGCCATTTTCTGGGTGAGCCTCGGAGGCTCCTTGGAGCTATCGGGCTAATATGAGAATCATTAGATCAGGCCATTAGTTTATGGAATTCAACCTACTAGGAACCATGAGCCAGCACCTGCCCCCCCCCCCTCAGAGGCACAGGGAGCAATGACCCTGAACCCCCCTCCCCATGGTTGGGGGTTTTCCTTATCTGCCATCGACTGGGGTTAGGCACCCAGAAAGGTAAGCATAACAAAACAGACCACACATGGTAAGAAAATTGCAACCAAAAACCGAACAGAGGAAGAACTTCCCTCCAATCCCAAGGAAACAAGCATATGTCACACTCCATCACCGCGTTGCTCGTCCGTACCCCCCCCCCCACCTGGACCAGCGACCCAGCCACTCCAGTTTGGAGGCTAAGTATCAACCATGTGAAAACTGCCGACCGGAGGGAGGGAGGGAGGGTTGCCAGGGAGCCTTCGGAGCTCACCCAAAAAATGGCGTTTCATTACATTCAATGCTGCTTTTCTGTGGGGAGCCCCTTCAGCTCCCTGGAGCAACATAACCAAAGATAAGGAAAAGAGGGACTTACCTCAATGCAAAGTAAATAAAACTGGCTGCAACCTGCAACCCGGAACAACAAAAGAACGCCCAAGCGCAGGAACGTTAACCAAATATCAGGAGGTCAGGACCCTGTTCGACCTCCAATATCCCCGCACTCGAATATTAGCCCAAGACATGTTGCCAAACACGGCAGCCAACGTGGCAAACTGCCTAACATTATGGGCACAAGGATAGACCACATGCTGGCTAGACTTTATAACCGTGCAGACGACCTAGGAGACCCAAGCCCTGGAACAGGGAAATAGGGAACCGGATCAACCCAAAGCACATCCCCAGCCACAGATGCCGAAATGTGCAGGTGATGGCGAAGAGCCACAACCAGGCACAAGTCACGATGCACCCCCAGCCTAACCAATTAACACTTTCGCACTCCCGGTGTGCACTCCCCACTCTACCCCAAGGTGAGCCGAGCGTTTCGCGTGAGAGGGCGGCCACACTAAAATGTGTGTACATAGTGGAACCTCGGATGACGAGCAGGCCCATCTATGAGCATTTCAGGTAATGAGCGAGCCACTCGCAGAAAATTTGTCTTGGTTGACAAGCTTCTGCTCGGTTAACGAGAAGACCACATGGTGCTTCATAGCGTTCCCGCGCTGATTCTCGCAAATTCTCGGACACCTTCGATGAGTGTACATTATAAAATTTCATATTGATGTTGGGGGTGGTGTCAGAAGTCTGGTGGAAAGGGTATGGTGTCAGAAGTCTGGTGGAAAGGGTATGGTGTCAGAAGTCTGGTGGAAAGGGTATGGTGTCAGAAGTCTGGTGGAAAGGGTATGGTGTCAGAAGTCTGGTGGAAAGGGTATGGTGTCAGAAGTCTGGTGGAAAGGGTATGGTGTCAGAAGTCTGGTGGTATGTCTTTCTATGGGCTACAGAAAATAATATGGGTTTAACGAAGATAAGTTCCAGCTCATGCGCTATGGAAAAAATTAAAATATAAAAACGGAAACCACGTACAAAACTCAAGACAAACCATAACAGAACGAAAAGGCAATGCAAAGGATCTGGGTGTACTCATGTCGGAAGACCTTACCTTTAAAGAACACAATAATGTAGCCGTCACAACTGCAAGAAAAATGACAGGTTGGATAACAAGAACTTTTCACACTAGAGATGCTATACCGATGATGATACTTTTCAAAATGCTTGTGCTCTCTAGAGTGGAGTACTGCTGCACAATGACAGCCCCTTTCAAAGCTGGAGAAATTGCTGACCTGGAGAGCGTGCAGAGATCCTTTACTGCTAGAATCCACTCGGTAAAACATCTAAACTATTGGGACCGACTAAAGAGCCTAATTTGTACTCCCTTGAGCGCAGGCGGGAGAGATACATAATAATTTACACGTGGAAATATTAGAGGGGCTGGTCCCAAACCTGCACACAGAAATAACATCACATGAGACCAGAAGACATGGCAGGATGTGCAGAATACCCCCGTTGAAAGGCAGAGGTGCAACAGGTACTCTGAGAGAGAACTCTATCAACATCAGAGGCCCGAGACTGTTCAACACACTTCCGCTACACATAAGGGCATAACTGGCAATCCCCTCACAGTGTTCAAGAGAGAACTGGATAAGCACCTCCAAAGGATACATGATCAACCAGGCTGTGACGCATACGTCAGGCTGCGAGCACCCGCGTCCAACAGCCTGGTTGATCAGTCCAGCAACCAGGAGGCTGGTCGACGACCGGCCGCGGGGACGCTAAGCCCCGGAAGCACCTCAAGGTAACCTTAAGGTAATTGGTGTCAGAAGTCTGGTGGTAGGGTGTAATGGTCTGTGTACAGACCAAGCTTCTCCCTTCCCCTTCTCTCTTGTTCGCCATCCCCGTCCTTGTTCCTTCTCCCCCTTCCCCGTTGGCCCTTTCCTGCCATAAACCAGGGAGTCAAGAAACCCTGGTTGCGGGATGGTCCTCTCTCTCTCTGTGCCCACTCCAATCCCACTTATTTTCCCTCTCTACCCCCACTCTTTCCACCCTCCTCTGCCTCCGCTATAGCCATTGACAAATTGAGGGCCAGTAAAACTCGGTGCCATAAAACCGTAGTTCTCAAATTTTCATTTGAGTGGCTGGTGCCATATACTCCCTGCCCTGGGTTTCCTGGGATACGAGTGTGGGAACGATTAAGAACTCTGTCAAGAGAAACAGACCCTTATGGACTAGAAGCCAGGGAGGCCTAGGTGGGCGGAGCTGGTCAGGGCATTTGGCTGGCTGGATCAAGGCCTAGAGTAAGACTTTGAAATCATTACCTCTAGTCTTGGAGAGGCGGGGTTTATTTGGGTCTAAGGAACTTAGAGTGGGTGGAGCTTGTTTTCCACTGGTAAGGTTAAGAAAATAGAGTCAGTGTGTCTTTGGGGGCGATTTAGAACAGGTCCCCATCAGGGCCTGGAGGGCAGCCACTACATCTGTGGCCGGTAGTGCAGGAGTAAGGTAATGTCTGTCCGAGTTTTGGTACATCATAATGGCACTCCGGTTATATTGCCTCTTAGGGATATTAAGAGTAGGATATACAGTGGGGCCTCGATTTACGATGGTAATCCATTCCCAGAGACGGATCGTAAGTTGAAGCGATTTTTCCCATAAGAAATAAAGGGAACTGAATTAATCCGTTCCCCACCCTCCAAAATATTAACTTACAAATACATTTTATAGTGAATACAATTTTTTTCTCTAACTTCAATACAGTACATATGTTTATCTTACATTTATGGAGGACTCTAGATGGCATATAGAAGATGGTGAGGAGGGGAGAGGAGGAGAGGTGTTACTGTTTGAAAGGAGAGTCCCTTCCATTATAACATCAGGCAGTGAGGACTTCTCTGGGGTACACACTCTGGCACGTTTTGCCAGCATACCACTAGGACCTGCTTCTGGCTCACTGTTTGATTTTCTCACTAGAAATCATTCCATTGAAGTTTGTTTCTCCCGTCTTTCCAGCACTTGTCTGTAGTGAGGCATCACACTGTCATTAAAAGATCAATGCAAAGGGCTGTTACAGCTTTATCTGGGTGATTCTTTTCAGCAAAACTTTGCAATCCTTCCCATACTGCACACATTTTCTTAATTAATGAGGAAGGGACATCCTTTGATGCTGCCTCCTCCTCCTCTGAAGATTTATTGTACTGCCTAGCTAGTTCAACAACACTAGTACCATTTTCATGTTTACATATGACCTCTTTGTTTTTCCTCTATGGTCATTCTTACATGTCTTTTCATATATTGAACCTTATCACTGACTTTCTTGGGACCCATGGTGTGATATATAATAATCAGTCCTATGTTCAAAAAGCAAAAAATCACCACAAAAATGGAATTTCTTGTAGGCGTGATCGTCACTAAATGGCAGCTCTAGTAAATTGAGGCAGGTCGGCCCGCGTGACCAGGAACCACACGCTCGGTCGACCCAAACGTGTACCAACAAATATCGTTAGTCGACGACACTATCGTCGAGTCGCATTTTTCGATCAAATTTACATCGTAACTCGAAATTATTGTAAGTCGGGGCATTCATAAGTCGAGGTGCCACTATATTTCAATTTGATTTCAATAAACGTTTCATTTCTTAATAAAGTTCTTATTAATGTAATTTGTTGTTTAGTTATCTGTTTCCCCTTTCATTAGTGCCGAGTCATTTTAATATGTGCTTTTATGTGCTGTACTAGAAATCCCCCCCCCCTTGTGTTCTGTATTTCAGGGATATTAAAGTTGCCGTTGAATCCTCAAAAGGTAAAGTAAAGATTTTTATATAATTAATCCCCCAAGCATTATTACCAAGATTCCTACGCCCTTGAGTTCATGATTATTGATTTCTGTCCTTCCTGGGAGATCAGTAATAGACACATTCAGATATCTGGTCAGGAAGGTGGTGAAAGTCGTATATTATTAAGTAGTATTTATATTTTAAAATTCATATACCCTTCATTTGTTGCTCCCCCTCATTTAATATTTCAGATTTAATATTTACTGGTAGTTCAGTGAGGGTCACAATGATCTGCCAGCAGTGTTAAGCTGGGGGTGTTAAGTGAGTAAAGGTTGTATCAGGTGGGTGGGGGTTATTACAAGGGTACGGTGTCAGTAGTCTGGTGGTAGGGTACGGTGTCAGTAGTCTGGTGGTAGGGTACGGTGTCCGAGGTCTGGTGGTAGGGTACGGTGTCCGAGGTCTGGTGGTAGGGTACGGTGTCCGAGGTCTGGTGGTAGGGTACGGTGTCCGAGGTCTGGTGGTAGGGTACGGTGTCCGAGGTCTGGTGGTAGGGTACGGTGTCCGAGGTCTGGTGGTAGGGTACGGTGTCCGAGGTCTGGTGGTAGGGTACGGTGTCCGAGGTCTGGTGGTAGGGTACGGTGTCCGAGGTCTGGTGGTAGGGTACGGTGTCCGAGGTCTGGTGGTAGGGTACGGTGTCCGAGGTCTGGTGGTAGGGTACGGTGTCCGAGGTCTGGTGGTAGGGTACGGTGTCCGAGGTCTGGTGGTAGGGTACGGTGTCCGAGGTCTGGTGGTAGGGTACGGTGTCCGAGGTCTGGTGGTAGGGTACGGTGTCCGAGGTCTGGTGGTAGGGTACGGTGTCCGAGGTCTGGTGGTAGGGTACGGTGTCCGAGGTCTGGTGGTAGGGTACGGTGTCCGAGGTCTGGTGGTAGGGTACGGTGTCCGAGGTCTGGTGGTAGGGTACGGTGTCCGAGGTCTGGTGGTAGGGTACGGTGTCCGAGGTCTGGTGGTAGGGTACGGTGTCCGAGGTCTGGTGGTAGGGTGCGGTGTCCGAGGTCTGGTGGTGTTAGTGGTGGGGGATAGTGTCGGAAGTCTGGAGGTGTCAGTGGGGAGGGGTTTACCTGAGGTGAGGCCAAGATGTGTAGGCGCATACACACACTTGCAGTGAGGTGATCAGCAGTCAGCTGATCACTCAGGCCAGACTTGATGGGTGCATCTCACTCAACATGCCTGACACTCCCTAAAAATGTTAACTGGGGTAAAGGCCACTGCCTTCCTACCCCCTCCCCCCAATACATCCCCCTCACCACAGGCACTCCCATTTATAATGAATTCTTCATTTTGACTATGGAATATGATAGAGTGGTGTTTCAAACAACTGAAATGATAACATTTTCTCAGCTAATTTGGTGAAAAGCAGACAGTGAGTGAAGCCTCAAGGCGCCAGCCACGTGTTGCCAATTACTGTAGCTGATAACTCGAGCCAGAGCTCACCACCACTGACACCACCTGCCTTCCCCGACACCACTGTCACTTCCTGCCATCCCTAACTTAACTTACCTTGAGGTAAGAGGTAGGTACCTTGGTACCTACCTCTACGTAGGTACGTACCTCTTACCTTGAGGTAAGAGGTAGGTTGGTACCTCTTACCTGAGGTAAGAGGCAAGAGGTTGAGGTACTGTGACATGACAGGCTTAGCGATCCTGCAGCCCAGTCGTCGACCAGGCCTCCTCATTGCAGGACTGGTCAACCAGACTGTTGAACGCGGCTGCTCGCAGCCTGACGTACGAGTCACAGCCTGGGTGATCAGGTATCCTTTGGACGTGTTTGTCAAGTTCTCTAACACTGTGAGGGGTCAGCCAGTTATCCCCCTTATGTGTAGTGGAAGCGTGTTGAACAGTCTCGGACCATTTCCACCACTGACACCACCTGACTCTACTATCTCACTCTGCCTTCCCTGACCACTTCCCCCACTTGCCTCCCCTGACCCCACTATCACACTGCCTTCCCTGACCATTTCTACCACTATTAGTCCCTGTCTTCCCTGACTACTTCCCCCACTGACAACACCTGCCTCCAGTGACAACTTCCACCGCTGACACCAACTGTCTCCAATGACAATTTCCACCATTGACACCACCTGCCTCCAATGACAACTTCCTACCACAGTTTTATCGTTTTCATGAGTTTTTCAGGGGTGGAACGGATTAATTGTATTTCCATTATTTTAAATAGGGAAATTTGTTTCGCAAGACGAGCATTTCACATGATGAGCTCGGTGCCATAACAGATTAAATTCATTAAAGGAGTACAGAGAAGCCTCAGTTAAGTTTTTTCACCAATTTTTGTTGTATGTTGCTCATTTTGATATAAAAATTTTCGCAATAGAATTCCCTACCGGGGTATATGCATATAAAGTCCAAAAGCCTGGCACACCCCCACCCCTCACAGCAAAGCTGAAAGTCGACCAAGCGTTACCAGTGAACGAGCACCCACTGGCACACCTGCACACAAACGTGTATACTCTCTTCAGTTTGATAATTTTTGTGTTACGTCATTCATTTTGGTATCAAATTGTTCGTAATAGAATTCCTTACAGGGGGTATATGTATATAAGGTCAAAAAGCCTGATGGTTCCAATATTTACAAAATTTATCAGAACAGAAATCCTCATACATTCACACATACTATACATTGAAAATACCACAAGGGGATGTGAAAGGTGTAATGGGTATATAAGTAGGTAGACAGGTAATTATGGTAGTTTTCTGGCTTGACGGTCAAGCACTGAATTTATGTTCTTCAGTGTGGTATAAAATGAGTAAAGTTTCAAGAAGAAAGAGCAGAAGGAAAAAGACTTAAGTCTTAACCCACTTGTAAAGTAAATAGTTTGATGAATTAACCGGTACAGTATAACAATTATTTAACATTTTTCATGACCAAGTGACCATTCATTAGTTAATGGTGTAGCAAGTATATTATGTCAATAATATGTCAATAATATACTTGCTCCAAACTCGCATTAAGCTTAATGTGATGGGTTTTAAAGTTTACTTAATCCGCTAATGACAAATCTCATACACCTTCCCTAATTACAGTTAGCACTCCTTCCAGCCTATTAGGTTAGGTGTGGTTCAATTATATAAGCAATTGATAGCGAACAGTCAGCAGCCTACTTTCACGAGTGGTTCATTACAGATGCTCGAGAGATTTCACACATCTTCACCCTCACCAACAACATTGTAGCACTGTGTGTTCAGTTCCTACCGACTCCAAGAGACTTCAACTTTGACACAGCTCAGACAGCCAAACTCGTCCCGCATTAAGTCCCGTGACTCCGCCCGCATTCAGAGTGCCATACTCTATGCCTCTCACCCTTCATCCAAGCTCTTTACCCATGCTTCACTCGGCTCTCCGCCCTGCTCCAGGCTTCAGCTCGAGTTCTACGACATCACTAAACTGTCAGCAAACCAACTGCTGTAACCAAGACTACCAAATAAATATGAAAAACCACTAAACTCTGTATTTAATCAACCAAATAAAATAACATAAATCATTACATTACATTGGAAAGTAAGATTAACTCATTGAGAAGACATTGTATGGCAGTCCTTTTCAAGTGCAGGTTACTCCAAACTGTTTGGCTGGATATTCCATATCATCAAAAATCTGTATGCTGAATAATCTTGTAATGCAGTAATTTTTTCTCTTAACACTTCACCAAAAATACATTACCATTCCCCAGACAGATTCATGAGAATAGTTTTAACTGTAAATAAATATTCATGGAACCTCAACACAGAACCTCTAAAAAAAAGCCGATGGCCTCAATCTTTGTAACACTTGTAAAGAATGTATTCAAACTCTCCTTAATCTTAAGAGGAACTGGACACAAGAGTCATTGAGCTATGTTTGTCTATCTCCCTTTAACTTTACATTAAACAATAAATGACTCCCAGTCCCTTTTAAGTTTCTATTCTGACTAAGCTGGCAAGCATCAGTTGCAAGTTTTTAATAAACTTTTGAAATATTAACAAGAAATACTGTAATTTCTAAATAAACAGCACATGTAATATGCTACACACTTAAGACTATATATATTATTTTACTACAAGTTAGACTAGGAAATGCTTATATATTAATATTACTACGACTAGGTTGATTAAAAAACAATTGTCACCAAGACATATCATACAGAACAGGTATGTACTTGTAAACGTACAAGACAAAAGGTAGGGATCAGGTGGCAAAGGACTGGCAGATCTTGTTCCGGGAAAAACATGGCATTGAATAACCAATTGGTTCCAGTACCTGGCCAAGGCCTAAATCTTATCACAAAACAAGTACAGATTCTTATCACAGTGACTATTGAAGTACTAAACAAAATTATGCACAGACAATGGAGAGGCCTTGTAAAATATACAACACTAACAAACAGATGGATATGCTTGCATAATATACTACTTTACCATTCAATGTGTCTTAATTCTCTTGTGAAAAATCATTGAACAAAACTGTTACTTATAAATGCACATTTTCTGCACGATATATCACAGTAATGAGGACTGAGGCATTCATCTCTGTGCGTTAAAAGAGAATGGCACTCTTTACCGGCATAAATTACAAGATCATTACTTACTAACTACAAAGTGAAAGTACTTTAAAAGTTTTAATGAATATAAACATTACATCACTCATCTGCTGGCTTACAGGCTTAATATTCTAATACTGTAATAATTTGGTTAAAAAAATAATTATCTTGTTCATACAAGATTCACAATAAATTTACAGCAACAACTTAAAAGCTTATTTGAAATTTGTGAATGGTTTCTAATAAATGTACAATACCTAAGAACCTTGACATAATACCGATTAACCAACCCGTCCTCCTAAGGTTTTCCCAACATCAAGATATTGATGTACTAAAGTGCTCTCTCCTAGCCTACCAGAGGACCAAAAACAGAAAACGAGATAGTACTGTATGTCAATTTTGCAAGCTGCTATCATTTCCCTAGTACGGTACAACAATTTATAGGAAGGGTATGTCAAAATGCGACATTCTATTAGGAGGACGAGTTGGATTAACAATAATCCATAAATAATAATAAAACCAGCATTGAAAGTAATTGAACACAATTTTCTGGGCAAGTCTCAAAGGCTCCTTGAAGCTATCTTGCTGATCAAGTGCCATACTACTTGAGTGTCATCAGTCGTAGAGTTCTTTGTAAGCCTACAGGGGACCATGAGCCAGGACCTGGCCCCCTCAGAGAGGTGAAGGGAGCAACACATTAACACTACATTTAAAGTGTGTCATCTTGCCATCAACCAGGAAAGGCAGCCAAAAAGGTAGACGAATCAAAACAGACCACTGCCTGGTTGAAAAGTGTAACCTACATCCTTACAAGCGCAAAAGAACTTCCCCAGAATGCAAACAAGCAAAACTTCCTACAACTAACCCTCTGCTCATTAGTGCTCCCCCCCCCTCCTGCTGGGGGTAGGTCAGGAAGCCACCCTCCAGTTCTTTGAATGATGAAAACCGCCAACCAGAGGGAGGGAGGGAGGGTGTCAGAAGCCTCACCAGAGGCTTCTGGGGAGCCTCTGAGGCTCACCCAGAAGCTTTCGTTTCATTACACTCAATGCTGGTTTTCTCTGGGTATCCTCGTCAGCTCCCTGAAGCTGGCTACCCACAGAAGGAAAGCAGAGTAGAACCCACCCAGCAGAGCACAACCTGACAAAGACAGCCAGCCGCTATAAAAGCCCCAAAGCAACACAAAGCAGCAGAGGGCCCGGGACGGTCACGAGAGACCCGGAGGCCAGGACCATGACTGACCCCAAAAACCCAGAGCTCAAAAACTGTCCAAAGACAGCTGAAAGAGCGACACACACCCCGAAGAGAATGGACAAGAGGGTTGACTGCAGGCCAGCTAGACGTAAAGACACAGCGGACAACCTAAGAGACACAAGCCCTGGAATTGAAAACCAGGGAAACCTGATCAACCCAGAGCGCGGCCATTGACACTGAACCGGTGATTCGCCGAAAGCGGCGTAAAGCCACCACTGTACACAACACGTGACACACACCCGAGCCTAACTAACGAGTTTCCCCAGAAGCCTGCCACCTCGTTCTTCACCTGAACAAAAGGAGCCAGCAGTAATGAACAAAACCACGGACCAGAAGCAAGCACGAACTGAAGGAACCACCATAAACCAAGGTGAAGAAGAAAGGAAAGAACCTGGTCCAAAGACTAAGAAGGCTCAGGCGGAACAAGAGCAGACCATAGGTGAAAGTGCATGCAAAAGCTAGCGGAAGGGACATCCACCCCAAAAGCAAGCTACAGCAGCCCTGCCAATACCGCACGGCACGAAGCGACAGTATTCGGCATAAGCTGCAGACCCAGGAAAACCAAGAGAAAAAGGACAAAACAACCCGGTTCGACACTGACAGAGAAAGAAAAGGGAGGAAAGACGGCCACGAGACTGCATACTGTTGCCGAGACAAAAAATGCAGGAGGGACACCATGAAAGAAGCCACCTGATCACCAAACAAATGGTGAGACACGTGTCAGAAAGGCCAGACGTGGAACGCGGAGGAATAAGTCGAACCAGCAAAGCACCTCACCAGCTCAACCACCCGAAAGAGGTGCAGTCGTGGAGAGACGCCTGGGTTCGGACACAAAGCAAGCAGCGCCAGAAACCAGGGCTGGGCCGGCCACCATGGGGCCAGAGGAACTCTTCCCCTAATAGGATTTCAACCGAGCCAGAACCTGGAGCAACAGCTGGACCAGGGGAAAAGAAGTATAGGAACTCCCACTGCGACCACTCCTACCAAAAAGCATCCATTGCGAGAATCTCGCAGTCAGGTAACAGCCCCATGAAAAATGGGACATGCAGAGACCATGCCGACACGAAGAGGTGAACCTCTGGGCACCCATATGTCTGGCAAAGTCAAGGAAACCATGACAACCATCCACCCCCATGGAAGAGGAAATGAGACTTGACAGGCTGGCCGCCCAGACGTAAGACACTCCCTGAATGTGAATGGCAGAAAGAGCTAAATCTCGAGAGCTCGGCAAGAGAGCCACCTGAAGCGACCAGCTCCAAAGAGACCCGGAGTGAAGAGAGCCCCCTCTGATGGAGACTAGAAATCACAGGAGAGCAGTCCAAATGGAGCCAGATCACCGAGCCCCGAGGAACGAAATCCTCCGCAGCGCCACCCACACAGTTGCAACTCCCACACTGCACAGGGAACCCGACGCAAGGACAGTCACCAACGCCCCGGCTGGACTAGCGAGCACTGGTCACAAAGCCCCAGCCAACAGACAAGGCGTCCATGAACACATCGAGTGAGGGATGAGGAAGGTGCAATGGCACCTATCCGTGAAAAACTTGAAGAGGAATCCGTTGACGAAGCAACTAGCTCAGGGACTCTGAGCGTCAAACCCAATGATCATGAGTGGCAAAAGAAGCTGCCCCAAAAATACTAGAACAGCAAATGAAGCCAAACTCTGCCCAGCGGATAAACCAGAAGAGCAAAGTTCAGGCACTAGCACAGGTGCACTAGCAATCACCGAGTGACCCGGGACCCCCCCCACAAAAACAGCCAACTGTGGGACTGCAAGGTTGCGGGAGGGGAAGAGAGGGATGCAGTCCAAGAATCCCCCACAAAACCTAGCCAAGGACGAACCAGGAGACAGGGCAAACTGGGATAACCACCAGTGCGCCGGGAACCCCGCTCTAGCTAGCAGACAAGCAGACCAGCTGGAAGCCCACACCAACCAGTCGTCGAGGAAAGCCAAGACCAGAAGACCAAGCAGACGAAAATGGACCACCATGACCCGAATCAAATGCATAAAGACGCGCAGTACTAAATCAACCCAAAAGGAAGACAACGAAAGTGGTCACCTGTTAATGACAAAACTAAACCAAGCCCAGAACCCAGATAGATAGGAACATGCCAATATGCATCCACAAAGTCCTGGGAAGCATTCAACCACCTGGATCAAGAACGAATTGGACCTAGGACAACGAGGCCATCTGAAAGGAGGGGAAAACCCACTCTGAGATGACCCGACGGATGGAGAGGGAGGGGCCCCGCCCTCTCCAGATGCGACCCCACTAAAGGAGGAAGGGCCGCCCAGTGTAACCGAAGAATGACGCAGCAGCAGCTGGGACCAAGACCCCCAGCCGAGGGCTTCCCCCACCTTGTGCACCCACACCCTCTGAAAGCCAATCCAAAGATGACTAAACAAACACACAACAGAAGCCAAATGATCGTGAGTCCAAAGGCATCTGCCTCCAAAGTAGCTGAAGGAGTGGAAACTTGAGCATGCAGCTGCGCCAAACCTACATCACGAGGAAGCACAGAGGTGAAGATTCACTCATTGAGAAACTCCAGAGCCCCCCTCCATGAACACCAGCAACACCGTGGAAATCTCCCGCCACTCAAGTGTGCAGTTACAATAATAGCCATGGCAAGTCTGAAGAGAGAAGGAGTTGTCTGCCAACCAGGAAAATTCTGGAACCAAAAAATGCCTTCCACCCCCAAGATGGGAAGAAAAGCCGAACTGAAAGCACCGAGGTGTAAGCCGGGTCCTGCAGGAGGTAAGCACTGAAAGCCTCCCGAATCACTGCAGGTGACATCCAAGAGGAAGAAAACCTCCAAAAGAAGGAATCCAAGGAACCCAAAGGCCCCTGGAAATGAACCTGGGGAAAAGCCCCACCCAACACACTCAAAGGGAAGGGTAAAAATTTCCCCACCCCTGCAAAAGCCCCTAAGCATAGGGGCACAAGAGCCCAAGTAGGGTCAAAAGAAACTCAAGAGCTTCAAGCAGATTCCTTCTTGAGCCCCGGGAACCAGTGACAAAAGCCCTGGGGCAGAGCCCTCATCCACGCCCACCGCCCCAGAAGGAAAGGCGGAGTTCAGGAAAAAGGCTTCGAAGAAGGGAGTCTGCTGGGTCGACTCGGAATGGAACCAAAGCCGAAATGACCAGGACCCACAAACCGAGTCCCCAAAACTCAAGTGGGGCGGCTCTGGGGCCTCCAACCGGGCAACCAACCAGGCCCGTTGCAATAAGGAGAACCGATCATGCACCATGGGCGCTGCCTGATATTACTAAAGAAGGGATGAGTAATAAGAGCACAAGAGGGAAACAAGTCCTGCCAGACCCCAGATCGCAGGTGTCCGCGACCCCCAGGTCGCAGGTGTCCGCAGCCCCTGGGTCGCAGATACAGTATCCAAGACTCCCGTGTCACAGGTGTCCCCAACTCCCAGGCAGCAGGTGTCCTCGACCCCCCAGGCAGCAAGTGTCCCTGACCATCAGGCAGCATGACGGAGGGAAGACAGATGATCGTCTCCCTGAGGCACGGTTGACGAACAATCTCCAAGTCGCCCAAGGCGAGATTAGGTGCAGAAGTAGTACTGCTATATGGCTGAGCCCACATGGGTTTTCCAGGGGCCCGTAGAGTGAATAAGCCCTATGGGAAGCCCAGGCACTGGGGCCAGCTAAGCCAGTACACCCTGTCTAAAGCAGGCAAACTGCAAACATTAGCCACAAAACCTTGGGCAACAGAGGAGGAGAACCATTACAAACCAGGCTAAGCCTAATGACATTTTTGAGCATATAGCCATGCCTGTGTGTCCGTTATTTTTCTCACGTGTGAGCCGGGAACGCAGGTCGTGTCTTCGGTTAAAATATTTGTTAAAATTCTAATTTTTATCTGTTCATTCTGGGACTGGGTTCAAAATGAGAGCCTTTAGATTACACACAATTTGACAATTTGATACCATAATGACAACGTAGCCTGACAATTTAAATTAAAAAAAAAAAAGTAGCCAAAAATGTAAATTGTTAAAATTCCATTTATTGTTCTATTATTATGGAACTAGTTTTAAAATGCGCAACTTTATATTGCGAACAATTTGATACCAAAATGAAAGATATAACACGAAAATAGATGTTATAAAACTGAAAAGAGTATACACATTAGGTTGCGAGTGTACCAATTAGTGCTCGCTCACTGGTAACGGTTGGCCGACTTTAGGCTTTGCTGTGGGGGGTCGCGCCAGGCTTTTGGACCTTGTATGCATACATCCCTGTAGGGAATTCTATTGCAAACACAATGATACCAAAAGGAACGACGTAGCACACGAATTAAGGTGAGAAAACTGAAACGAGCATACACCTGTCAGTGTCGCCGCACACTCGCCTGAAACTTCGGAAGCATTTTGGGGAAGTCTGCAGTGCTCACGCGCCGCACGCGTAAATGATAAGGAGCTAGGGAGACCACCACCACCACAACAGGTGAAAATGCGAAAATGAAAACAAAAGAAAGCCCCTGAAATCACACAAGCAAACAAGCAGCCAGAGAGAAACATTGATCACTGCTTGTGAAAGTAATGCAGGCTTTGCTAGGTGCACAGTACAGTAATCAAACACCACCTTACCCAGGGCAGGGCAGAAAGCCCAAAACCCCCGTCTTATCCCAAGGGCGAGGACAACCACAAGTGCAGAAACCCCCTAGAGGGGAGTGTTCCCAAACGTCCAAGGGAAGATAACCCCGAGATGCATGGGCATTACTTACAGAGCACCTAGGGAAGGGGGGCCCTAGACACATGCTGCTCCAGTACTCGAAACTCCTGGCAACACACACACACACCTGTTTCATAACCCCGCCACAAGGGCAAAACACCAAAGAAAACCGGAACACGGAGCCAGCGCGACAGCAACCACTCAGCACGACTATATCAGTCAAAGAACTGGAGGGTGGCAGCCGGACCTACCCAGGCCGGCTCCTCCCCCCCCTCTGCAAGGAAGGGGGGAGGAGGACAACATTTTTTTGTTTGCTTTCTGGGGAAGTTCTTTTATGCTTGTGAGGACATAGGTCACATTTACCAACCAGACAGTGGTTTGTTTTCATTCATTTCATACCTTTCTGGCTGCCTTCCCTGGTTGATGGTAAGATGACACACTTTAAATGTAAAGTGTTCATTGTCATTGCTTCCTTCGCCTCTCTGAGGGGACCCCTGTAGGCTTACAAAACACTCTGCGACTGATGACACTCAAGTAGTATGGCACTTTATCAGCAAGATAGCTTCAGGGAGCCGACAGGGTTTCCTTCAGAAAAAATTTTAGAATTCCATTGAAAATAAATGAGAGAATATCTTATTAAACAATAATTAATTTCTCTGACATAATCTGAGAAGTAAGTGTTATAAAATTAGAACTACAAGCTCTAGGAGCACTTTGTTGGATAATGGCTACGTAGTTTTGATTTTTTTATTGGATGACACTTAGCAAGAGTATTTGGCTGGTTGAGCATATTCCAAAGTTTAATCATCTCCGATGGTATCACTCCATGACCCATGATTACTTCTTTGTACACACAAGGGCTGACTGCTCTACGTTGATAGCTAAAACCAAAATTATCCTTAGGATGAACACCAATTTTCCTTGCACATATTCCAGTTAAAAACACATCTTCCAAATGAAAATACGGTGTAGAAAGAGCAGCCCCTAAAAGTGGCTCAACCAAGTTTGTAGATAAAACATAGCCAGTACCAGAGAGGTAATTTGGATACTTCCCTTCACGAAACATATACTGCGGGGTGTACCACTTTGACCACTGATCATGGATTGGTCTTGCACCACATATGAGATTACCAGTTAGCAGAGGAGCTTTTGTTGTTTTATTGAGGAAGTAGTTGTGAAGGTTAGGAACATTAACAAAAATATCATCATCTACCTTCATGATAAACTTTGCTCCAGGACAATTGTTATGCACCCACTTGAGCATGAAAACTGTCTTCAGAGTTAAGTTTGTGTAGGAATCTATAAAATCCTCTACTACAATATCTCCAAAGATTATACTTTCTTCTTGAATTGCATTGCTAATGAGATTCTTTCCCCGTGCTGTTCCTAATAGGAAAATGAGCTTCGATTTCAAAGGAGCTTTAATGTGTACTGCAGCTATGTTTGATTTTTTTACCTTGTCACCAATGCTCGTATGGAATACTTGACCTTGTGTAGATAGTTCCCATAATGAATTACTCACAGTCCACTGACCCCAAGTTGTTCTTATAGTTGCTCTTTCCTTTGTGTTATTTATGGCACTAGGCACTACAAAGAGCACAAATGGAGGCTGATCACAGAAATCAGTAGGTTGAAGAAGTGCAGTTGGCTGATCAGGTCTTATATAGACTTTTAAATCTCTTGTTGCATTTGATGACCATGCAAAACTTGGTGGAACTGAAATCATTCACATATAATTAAAAATGTATACTTTAAAAATGCACAATATATAAATAAGTATTTTAGTAAATAAAGCAAATAATGTTTAAACATTTTCTAGGCATAGCTGCCTGAGATTACAACAATAACAAAGAATTTACTGATTTTGTTTACAGCTATCAGCTATGGTATTTAACATGTTACACATGAGATGCTGCAAAACTTCGTAATGATGCTTATGAAATATCAAGTGATCATCTTGCAATATTACCCCAAACCCTCCCGCTGGCCATCCCATCAGGTGATGGGGGTAGCTAATTATGCTCAGACTGAACATACCATCAGGGAAAGTATTAGGGTACAGCTTAAGTAATCACACTGGAAGACCTTACTTTTAAAGAACACAACAAAGCTGATGTCATAATTGCAAGAAAAATGGCAGCTTGGATAACAAGAAACTTCCAAACAAGAGATACCACGCCACTGACGATACTTTAAAACATTAGTGTTCTCCAAGAGCGGAATATTGTTGCACACTAACAGCCCCATACAAAGCCAAATTGCTGACCTGGAAAGCATACAAAGATCTTTTACTGCTAGAATCAACTCAATAAAACATCTCGATTATTGGGACCACCTGAAAATGTAAAATCTGCAGACGATGAGTCAAAATAATGTGGCTGAAGATATGATGACCAAACCAAACAGAAGATGGGAAAACGACGCCATTTTGGTCCGTCCTGGACCATTATCAAGTAATGTAAAAGAAGAGAGGAAGATACAGGCAAATATACAAGGCAAGAGAGAGAGAGAGAGAGATGAGAGGTGATTAGCAGGTAAGAAAAAGGTAAGAATAGGATGAATGCAAGAATAATGTAAGAATAGGATGAATGTAAGGTAAGAATGAATCATGCCTTATTGTTACATTTATCCTATTCTTACCTTTCTCTTACCTGCTCCTCACCTCTCATCTCTCTCCTTATATATTCCATCCATCCAGCCATCCATCCATCCATCCATCCATCCATCCATCCCAGAGTGGATATTGCTGAGCACGTGTTCTGTGTTCTACCAGTCATTGTCCAGAATATTTGTGTGTTAACCAGTAAGACCTTTGTGTTATTGTACTGTGTTTGCAATTAGAGTTGCTAGAAGATTGTTGAGTAACAACTACTTGAAGTACGGTTTAGTGGGACCAGTATCCAAAGTACCTCAGTTCCAAGTAGTACATGTTCTGTGAAATTATTACTCCCATTTTAATAGTACTCTTGTAAGTACAGTAACTTCAAGCTCCAGAAATAAACCTTATACAAAATTATTACTCCCATTACTAGGGAGTAACTAGGAACTAGAAATAAAACCCTTCATAGAGATAAGACACTGTCATTTTAACCCCTGCACTGCACACCTGTTTTTTGCAAAAATTTCATGGTGCAGTTGTTAAGGACACACAGGCATACCTCAGTTTAAAGAGTTTAATTGGTTCCTGGAGACGCCTCGTATTCCGAAAACTTGTATTCCGAAGCTAATTTCTCCATAAGAAATAATGGGAAATGAATTAATCCGTTCCTGACTACCCCAAAAACCCTATATCAAACTAAATTTTTATACCTAATTCATCTAAATAAACCTACAAAACTATGTTCAAGTTATTACTTACCTTGCTGATGAATGCTGTAGGCGTATGGAAGATGGTGAGGAGGGGGGAGGAGGAGAGGAGTTACTGTTTGGAAGGGGAGTCCCCTTCCATTATCACATCAGGCAGTGAGGACGTCACTGGTATGCACACACTGGCACATTTTGCCTGCATACCACTAGGACTTGCTTGTCTTACTAAGAATTTGTCTAATGACACTTGTTTTCCCTACATTTTAACACTTGTCTGTAGTAAGACATCACATTATCATTTAAAAGGTCAATGCAACGGCCTGCTACAGCTTTATCTGGGTGAGTTTTTTCAACAAAACTTTGCAGTTCTTCCCATACTTCACACATTTTCTTAATCAAGAAGGGACATCCTCTACTGCCTCTACTCACAGCTATTTTCTTAGGTTGAACCTTGCCAATGGCTTTCTTGAGACCCATGGCAAGATATATAATGACAACTTTTATGCTCAAATGGCCAAAAAACGACAAAAAACTGTAAATCCTTGTGAAGAATTCAGGTGGGATAGTCACTGGGCACGAGACACTGGTAAACTGAGGCTCGATCGCCATGCCACCACGCGCTAGTCGGCCTGTACACGTATCAACAAACTCACGTTCCGAGGTAACCCTCGCCTTCCAAGACATATTTTCCGAGGAAATCCTGCTCGTATTCCGAAAAACTCGCATACAGGGACACTCGTGTTCCGAGGTACCACTGTATATTCTATGATCAAACAGAGTTTTTGCCGTTATTACACTATATATATACATACACACACACACATTGATATATACCTATCTATATATGTGTTCACCATAACGAACTACGAAGTTGGTATGGTGAGTCGAAACAACAAAGAGTAGCCGTGACACAGCAGCTAACAGACGCCACCTCCCTCCCTCCAACACCCACTCACCAACATTCCTACTCCCACCATACTGTTATGGGTTTTATTACACAATTTACACACACCCATTATATATAAGTATCTACACATTTTATTCACCATAACTATACAACTAATCTGGTATGGTGACCAAACAGCATAGTGGCCACCATACATTGCATGACAAGTCACACAGCAGCCAGCAGACAACAGCTTCACTCACTCCCTCATCAACACCTCCCTCACCAAAATGCTCATCCCAACTCATCCCATCCTCCCAACATAGGAGGCTCATCCCAACATACGCCTTTTGCTGTTATTATTCTCTATACACACACACACACGTTATATATAGGTATCTACATTTGTGTTCACCATAGCGAACCACTAAGCTGGTATGGTGAGTCCAGACAATAACAGGTTGCCACACACCAGCCAGCAGACGATGCTACCTCTCCCTCCCTCCCTCCCTCAACAACAGTACGCCTCCCACCATACTACGCACATCACTAATTCTCACCACAATCCTGCTATTATCAGAATCCTGGTCACTAAATCCTGTAAATGAATAATTTTCCACAAGTTTATTTTGTAAAGGAACATGAGAAGTCATTAGAAGATTCTTTGATGGATGAAGTAATGACAGTGTGCTGTGGCTAGCACTGTGAACATCTTGAACAGCACTGATTTACTGATATCTGAACATTGTAACCAGTCTTTATCAAAGTTAAGGCTCTTCTGTAATACTATTATGGCTAAATAACACCAGTTACATATATATTTTGACATTTTTAGGCAATGCTGTGGTCACAAGCTGAACAGCAGTGCTGTTCGCTCATGCTGTGTGCACCAGCCTTGGTTGCTCACTCAGGACTGAGGCTCTCACACCAGGGAATATTGCCCAGGATTTTATTTTTTAAATGTCTGTTTACTAGAGCCCTGAGGAAGGTGATGTGAACCCCATGTAGCCAAGGGAGTTTTGAATGCTACGCTATACCTACAAGCACGCTGAGCCACTGCACACCTCTGATCTAGTGCTTCAAGGCGCTCTGTGCAGTGCAGTGGTTAAACAAACTTCTCCAGCTCCATTCTGCAAGTTGTCTCGAGCATTTTTTCCCTTCTAGGCTGCTCATACTTCTCCTGAGGCATGTAGGTCCCTGGATAGGGGCTTAAATTTTCTCTCCTCCCCTAGGTTTATTAGGTTTATGTCTACCCCTTCAGTCCAGGGTTCATTTTTCAAGGCAGTATTTTTGCTGGCTCTTGGTTCAGTTGTTGGGTTGGTGAGCTTCGTGCTTTTCTAAGGAGGTGGAGGTTCTCCTCTTTTATATCTGATGAGCATTTTCTTTGTTTGCCACCATCTCCCCCTTTTCTAGCAAAGTTGGCAGGTTTCTGGAGGGATCCTTTGGTTATTGATACTTGGATGAGTCTGACAGGAGTGCATCATTTGTTGTGTCTTGTGGAAGCATCACTACCAGCATTCCTCTGTTTTCAGCATGAGGAATGTAGGTAGTGTTCGCAAAATTTTTTGTTTTCTTTATAAAATGTTCAATTCCCTTCTCTGAACATGTACATGTACATTCTGGAAGCGATTCAGGCATTCTGGAAGCGATTCAGGCATTCCGGAAGAGATTCAGGTATTCCAGAAGAGATTCAGGTATTCCAGAAGAGATTCAGGTATTCCGGAAGAGATTCAGGTATTCTTAAAAAGATCGCTTTGTAAGGTAGGGTTGAAAGGTCCAGGTATTCTTGGAAAGATTTAGGAAAAAGTCAGTGACAAAATTCTGTCCTGTATCACTCACAGAGCGCGATCTTTCAACACCACGTCGAACAGGGGTTGGGAGCCAGAGGTGTGTGCGCCCCACATGGTTGCTCACTCAGAACTGATACAGCCAGCAGCCTTAGGGAATTCTGAGATTTCCAAGATGGCTGCCTCTCACTGTAAGTCCCAGGAGTCCATTTCATACCGAACCAACCGCAATCGCGTTTTGAATGGGTACGAAATCTAAAATTGGTGTTTTCTCGGCCGGTGCAGTTTTAGGCGAACGAATTTTCTCGGCCAGCGCAGTACAGTGTTTACGTTACCCAGAATTAGTCAAAATTGACTTTGCTTCAGAAGCATTTTGGCTGTAGACCAGCATTACAATTATAAGTGAATAATTTAAAATTATTTACAAAATCAAAAATTACCAGAGAAACGTTATTAAGCAGTAAGTTCTAACAACTAAAAAAATACTAAATATTAAATTATGGTCTCCATAGTATTGGAGCATCAGTATAATCTAATTAGTTAATATGTACTGTAGAGTACAGTATAGGTATCAGCCAAAATTTGGGTATTGGTACTGCACATATGTAGGTGAAAAGCCAAGTGATGGACTGGGAGGGAAGTGTCGGGTGGAGTGTGTGTGGTGTAAGAGAAGCGTCGGGTGGGTGGAATGTTCTGGATGGAGGGGGAGATTTTTCTGGTGAGGGGGGGGGTGTTGGATAGGAAGGGAAGGAGGATTTGTCGGGTGGGGGATTGATCAGATGAGAGGGAAGCGAAAGCCAAGAGTGAGCGAGGGCCAAGAGTACATGTTGACCAGAGTACATGGTTCAGAGCTTGGAATATTGCTTCAACAATTCCTCGACTGCCACAAAAACAACATATCAGCTGCCGAGCTACAGGTAAATTTTGGAATGATTTGAAGCAAATTTTTCTGTAAATAGAAAGTCAAAGTACATATGTTAAAGTATCAGCAGTATCGCAAGAAATTTTAACGATACCCTGGTACAGCTGACGATTTACCTCAACTATTCCAGTCAAAATCTTGTGTACATTAGACAGCTGTTTCCAACATGTACTTAAGTATACTCACTTGAGTTGAGGTGTGCCAATCCCTTTCCTCTGTCATGTCTGGATGGCTCATAGGCATCACTTACTGCTGAATTGCAGAAGTCAACTCAGAAATTGTGTAGCAATTTCATTTCCAGTTATAAAAGTGGTAATTATATCAACCTATCAATTTAACCATTTAACCAAAACTGTTTATACTTTGTTCCCTTAACCAAATGTCTTTCCAAAACGGAGGCCCCTCACTGAGAATCATCCCCATCAACTGCTTTGGCTATTATACTAGCATAGCAAATGCAACTACATATTTCACACTACAAAACAATAATTGGTGGCAAAAATTAGGGTCTGTCACACCTAATGGTGTACAGTATATACAAGTATGAAAGATAGTAAATGCCAGTGAATGTGGCAAGTGCCACATTCATGAAAAAGCCATCAACGATAGAACAGTAGAGCATCCCAAATAACATCAAACACAGCACCATTACCATGTCAACTGAAGCCAGCTAGTCCATCACCCAAGCAATTGTCTTGCCACGAAAGTTTATAGCAGTTGCATTGGTGGTGTGGAATGAAAAGTTCAATACGGTATTTCTATCCTATCTCCTGGATCTTACAGCAAGTCTAGCTGTAAAGCAAATCCATCATAATACAAAAATCAAGAGCAAATTCCAAAAGCAGAATAACTTTTTAAGAACAATGCATTTTTCTCTCAGAAAAGAAATACCAAACCATCTCTTATGACACTGTGTTTATAGCTCTAAAGAACACAATTTTGCAGTGAAATAAAACCAAGAAAAGGATACATGATTAATTCTAAGTGTCTAAAAGAATGGAAATGTCCAGCAACAAACTGAAAGACAATATGACAGTCTTATTAATTATTAACTTTACAAACTATGTAAATACTGAAATTACTTATTAAAAAAAAAACAGCATTGAATGTAATGAAATATCTTTCTGGTACAGCCTTTGTGGCTCCCTAAAGCTATCTCGCTACTGAGTCACATTAGTGATAGGAGTTATGGTCAGGCTTAACGGGGACCAGAGCCAGAATCAGGTCCCACTCAGACACACAGGAGCTGGGGATTGTTATGATCAGCATGGAGAGAGCATCCAGAAAGTAAAAGAAGAAATACTATACAAACAACCGCAAGGGTTACAGAAAATGAGGCACCAAAACAGCCAAACGACACTGCAAATAATTTATTCAAACTAGCTTGCGTCTCTTTGTGCAAAAGGCAATCAACACATGACACCCTGGGAGCTCCAGGCTTGCAATTATTAATGAGTCGGTTTGGAGCCGAGAAACTACGAATTGATGCACCTGATAGGAGGGAGAGGGGAGGATAATGGAGCCACTGTGGCTCTACCAGAAGAAGGTGCTTCATTACATTTAATGCTGGTTTTCTGGAGAAGTCTCTTGGTGTCTTCCTGAAGTTATCTATCATATTACAGAAAACATGGGACTTACCAGGAAGGAGGAAAGTGGTAACTACACACCCGAAGATGAGATGCTGGGCAGGGACACTTGACCCAGTTTCTACAATATGGAATGACTGGAACCAAAAACAGTGACCAGATACCGAGCCACGGGGAGCCGGTCGGCCGAGCGGACAGCACACTGGACTTGTGATCCTGTGGTCCCGGGTTCGATCATGGGCGCCGGTGAGAAACAATGGGCAGAGTTTCTTTCACCCTATGCCCCTGTTACCTAGCAGTAAAATAAGTACCTGGGTGTTAGTCAGCTGTCACGGGCTGCCTCCTGGGGGTGGAGGCCTGGTCGAGGACTGGGCCGCGGGGACACTAAAGCCTCGAAATCATATCAAGATAACCTCAAGATAACCACCAAGACCCAGATATACCTCCAAAACTCCTGAGCCTGCTTATCAGCTCATGACACTATAGCAAATACAGCAGCTAATGTTGCAAACTTGTGAACATTGCGGGTCCAAGGGTAGACTACAGGCTGGTTAGCTGATAGAACCATGCAAATAAACTGGTATAAACATTCCCTGGAACAAAAAACAAAGGAAACCAGAACAAACAAGGTGTACCCCAAAGCAGTGGTGCATAAGTATTTAAGAACTGTTGCAACCAGATACAACAAAGTTGCACCCACAGCTGGATAAACAAAGCATCAATCACCAAGGGACCCCCCTCTCAAGGCCAAGCATCTCATTCTTTTCCAGAAAAAGAGAAGGCTGCAAACAAAAAAAACTGCCCACAAGGGCCGAAAGAACAGAACTTGCACTTCTGGAGGATAGCATAAGGCTCCCCAATCTGACAGAGGCAACAATGAACCAAGTTAAGGAAAGAAATATCAACACACTACCAAGAGACCAAAATGGCTCTGGAGAGGAGTGAAGCTGGATAGAGGTAAAAGAAGACACCAAGACAACTTTTAAAATGACACCAAGGAAATATCAGTGCAGAATGCCAACAACAGTGGCTCTGCCAAACTCAAATGATAAGAGGTGACAGTATTAGGCATAAGATGCCTAATCAATAAACAAACAGGAAAACAACCAGTGTTGAATGTAATGAAACGCCATTTTCTGGGCGAGCCCCGGAGACTCCCTGGAGCCTATCGGGCTAATGTATGTTATGTTAGACCGGGACATTAGCTATGGAGTTCAGACCTACCAGGGACCAGCGCCAGAACCTGGCCCCTTCAGAGAGGTTTCAGGGAGCAATGGCCCTGGAAAACCCCATTATGGTTGGGGGTTTTCCTTATCTGCCATCGACCGGGGTTAGGCACTCAGAAAGGTAGGCGTAACAAAAACCCCACATGGTAAGAAACTACAACAAAAACTCAACAGAGAGGTAGAAATTCCCTACAATTTCAAGGAAACAATCAATCAATTTACTGCCGCACCGGTAGTCCATGCAGCCCTCCCCTCCCCTCCCCAGGAGGGAGGCCCCAGACCTCACCACGCCGGCTGCCTTCAGTTCGGAAACTAGGCTTCAACCAATGCAAAAAAAAAAACGCCGACCGGATGGGAGGGAGGGTAGCCAGGGAGCCTCCGGGGCTCACCCAGAAAATGGCGTTTCATTACATTCAACGCTGGTTTTCTGTGGGGAGCCCCTACAACTCCGTGGAGCTACATACCCAAAGAGAAGGAAAATAGGGACTTACCCGGGAGGCGGCGGCTACAAACTCCTCAACACGAAGTTGAGACAACTGGCTGCAACCTGCGACCCAAAGCAGCACAAGAACGCCGAGGAACAGGGACGTTCACCAAATATCGGGTGGCCAGGACCCTGTTCGACTTCCAAAATCCATGCACCCGAATATGTGCCCAAGACATATTACCAAACATGGCAGCCATAGCTGCAAACTTCCGAACGTCATGGGTGCGAGGGGGTAGACAGCAGGATGGCTAGACTTGATAACCCTGCGGACAACCTGGGAGACCCGAGCCCTGGAACAGGGAACGAGGGAAACTGGATCAACCCAAAGCGCATCCCCAGCCACCCCGGCTGAAGCGCACAGGTAACGGCGAAGTGCTACAACCGGACACAACACATGATGCACCCCCAGCCAAACCAACCAAGCATCAATGACCCACGGACCCCTCCGGAAAGCAGCCGTCTCGTTCTTCGTCAGAAAAGATGGAGAAGGCTGCAAACGGACAAACCTACCCCCAGGACCAAAAGAGCAGAAACCCCTGCGCCAGAGGAGAGCATGAAGCTCCCCTACCTGGCCCCCAGTGGAAAATGCCAACAAAAACAAAGCCTTGGAAAAACAATCCGGAACTGAAGGGGCCACCACAAACCGAGGAGAGGAAAGATAAGAGAGCACCCTGTCCAAGGACCAGGATGCCTCAGGAGGCGCATGAGCAGGTCGGAGGTGAAACATAGCATGGGAAAGCTTACGAAACGGGGCGGATGCGACGTCACCCCGAAAACTAACTTGAGCGGCTCCGCCAGCGACGCACGATACGAGGCGACAGGCATCAAATGCCTGTCGCCTCGGCATCAGGCGACAGGCATCAAATGACAGTCCAGAAAAAGTCAAGAAAGGTCAAGACAACCCGATCTGAAAGAAGACAACCTACGAAGAGCCAGAAAATGGCGAAAAGAACGCCAGGAAACTTCATACTGTCGCCAAGACGAAGCTCTCAGGTGGAACACCATCAACGAAGCCACCTGATCACCATAGAATTGGTGATACACCCGCGTCAAAAAGACCCGACGCGAAGAGCAGAGGAGAAGGTTGAACCAGCCCCGTACTGGATCGGACCGACCTGTTGAAAGAGGCGGAGCCGCAGGAAACGTCCCGGTTTCGGGCACCGAGCCAATAGCACTAGAAACCAAGGCTGGCCAGGCCACCAAGAGGCCACAAGGACTACTCTCCCTGGAAATGTCTCCAACTGAACCAGAACCCGAAGCAACAGCTGAACTGGGGGGGAAGAGGTACAGGTAACCTCACCTCGACCAGTCATGCCGAAAGGCATCCACCGCAAACGCCTCGCAGTCGGGGAAGGGTGTCACATAGATTGGGAGACGCCGAGACCACGCCGACGCAAAGAGGTCCACATCTGGGAGACCGTACGTGTAGCAGATCCAATGAAACGAGTCGTTGTCGACCGTCCCCTCTGTGGACAGGGGATGGAAGCGAGACAGACCGTCTGCCAGAACGTTGGACACTCCCCGGACATGAACCGCACGGAGAGCCAAACCCCGAGAATCCAGCAGACGAACCATTTGAAGGGACCAACCCCAAAGAGCCAAGGACCGAAGAGAACCCCCGCGGTTCAGGCAATGATCCACTGGAGAACAGTCCGAATGGAGGCGAATGGTCGCTCCCCGTGTGACCTGATCCCTCCGAAGCGCGAACCAGACTGCCGCGAACTCCCGAATCTTGCTGTGAGCCCGACGGAAGGACAGACCCCCACCGTCCCTGGCCTGCCTGGTGATCACTGGTCACAAAGCCCCAGCAGAGAGATGACGTGTCCGTGAACACATCGAGCAAGAGCTCGGGAAGGCGCCAAGGCACAAAACCCCGAAAACCCCAAAGAGGAAGCCGGTGATGCAGCAACCGACACAAGGCCCACGGAGGACGAACCCAACGATCGCGAGAGAGGCAGAAGGGACGTCCCCGAAGGAACCAAAACAGACGTCGAAGCCAAACCCGGTCAGGCGTGTAGACTAGCACGGCGAAGTTCAGACTCCCGCACAACTGCTCGAGCAACCACCGAGTGACCCGGAACCCCCTCAGAAACAGCCGACGGCGGTCCCGCAGCCGCCGCAACGCCTCTGGAGGGAGAGACAAGGAAGTGGTCCGAGAATCCCAAACAAGACCCAGCCAGGTCCGAACCTGGGACAGAATCAGATGGGACTTCCTCCAGTTCACCAGAAACCCGAACCTGGCGAGCTGGGAAAGAACCATATTGCTGGCGAGCAGACAAGCTGACCAACTGGGAGCCCACACCAGCCAGTCGTCGAGGTAGGCCAAAACCTGAATCCCTAGAAGACGCAGACGGGTCACCACAACCCGGGTAAGATGCGTGAAAACGCGAGGGAGAAAACCAAACAGGGAGACAGAACTCGCCTTACAACTTAACACTTTCGCGCTCCTGGCAAATGAAAAAAAACTTTCCCCTTGTGCACACATCATTTTGAGCACTTAAGCGGCAACACCGAAAAGTGTATACTCTTTTCACTGTCCTGACACTAATTGTCAGTGTACGTATTTCATTTTTGTATTTATGTGTTCGCAATAGAATTTTCTATAAGAACATACATATAAAATGTCACCAATGCATAAGCTAGACCATCACCAAATAAAAAACTACGAGATTATTAGCCGAGAGTGCCAAACAGCAACAAAATGTTCTACTCTCTTCAGGGTTGTCAACTCCACAGTTGTCCTACAGTGTTAATTTTGATATCATGAGATCACAATAAAATTCCCTACATAGACATATGCATATAAATGTAGAATCATGGTCCCTGCCCACCCGCAAGAGTGTGGGAAGTGGCCCAAGAGTTACCCGTTACCGCACACCCGACGACACATCTGGGAAACCACGCTTGGAAAGTGTATACTTTTTTCGTTGTCTTGACTTTAATTTTCGATGTACGTATTTCAGTTTTGCAGCAATGTGTTCGCAATAGAATGTTCTAGAAGAACATATATATATAAAATTTCAACACAGCATAAGTTAGGACAGCACCAATTAAAAAACCAGCATTGTATTTAATGAAACGCCATTTTCTGGGTGAGCCCGGAGGCTCCCTGGAGCTTATCGGGCTAATGTATGTTATATTAGACCGGGACATTAGCTAAGGAGTTCAGACCTACCAGGGACCAGCGCCAGAACCTGGCTCCTTCAGAGAGGTTTCAGTGAGCAATGGCCCTGGAAAACCCCCTTTGTGGTTGGGGTTTTCCTTATCTGCCATCGACTGGGGTTAGGCACCCAGAAAGGTAGGCATAACAAAACAAACCCCACATGGTAAAAAAAAAAAAAAAAAAAAAAAAAA
>WNGS01165523.1:3025468-3048014 GCA_020271785.1 Procambarus virginalis
GGGTGGGGTGCTGTGACGTCACGCGCCACCCGTGGCTACCCTCCTGAAGGCCATGCGGTGGCCACATGTTAGGCCACCACCTTTGGCCACCCCTTGGCCACTTCCCAGGACAGCCTAGGGCCACATCTTGTCGACGCACGAGGAGCAAGCTAAGTGTTGACAGCCAGGTGGTAAGGACCTGGGAAATGAGAAATGTGTGGAAGGAAACGTGAGTACTTTAACAGTGTAACAGTGTCTCAGTATTAGTGGAAATCATGGTAAAAGTTGTGTGGTCTCCTAGCCCGGCCAGGCTAGGGAAGCAGCTGAGAGACCTGTCTGTGCACGCCAGGTGACTGGGGGCAGTACCTGGAGAGGGATATTGTCCACAGTAATCATGTAGTAATAATTATATATCTGTAGATATATTGTTGTGTGTAGACTGACTTGAGTTTGGGACCAGTCAGTGTAGAAATCATCATATAAATGATCCAGTCTGTCGATTCTGTATAATCGTTCAGCCTTGGTTAGTGCCATGGTACCGCAGTGTAATTAGGCCAGGGTAGAGTTAATTAAGCAGGCCCGTGGGCAGGTTATTAGTGGATATCCTGAGGTCTGTATATTGTCCTGGTGATTAATTTGCATTGTTTATGTAAGGCATTTCTATGTGTTGATTTGCATGTGGTTGTATTGTGTTGTGTGGTGAGTCAGTAGATGTGATTGCTGACTGATTACCTAATGATGTCATTAGCATGGGGGCATGCTGACGGTATCATTATGTGCAGGTTTGTGCAGTGTTATCAGGTATACGTTATTACTGTCCTAGGAACTGTGTTGAGGATTTAAGGGGACCCTTTGAGTATTCAGGGAAATTCTCAGTCACTTAATGAGAGCGAGCATTAGTTAATTTGCCTAATTATGGAGAATTAGTGCCAGCTGTCCGCGTAGAGCGACGGTGCCTTATATTAACGTAAATTGTCTTGCTGAAGCCAACGGGATCGGTCGATCTTTTGCAACGTTTGCAAGATTAGAGGGGCAGTAATATTGGTATACCTTGAGTTGTTGCAAAACCGTGTGTCATTACTGTGTGGGCATAGTAATTAACGAGTTGCAGTAGTCGCAACCGTATGTGGGCAGTGCTATTATGTTGTTTTGCATGCCATTATATGTGTGACCTATGTAACCTTTGGGTTACTTTGTTTCTTTAAGTTGTGTTGAGGACTTAAGGATTCAGTGAGTTAATTAGGGGTAATTAACTGGATAAGGGGGTGCACATTTGTTGTTGTTGAATGAGTGAGGGCTGTTATGGGAGAACAGTGTTGAACTTGAGCTTGTTGGAATACGTTTCCGGTGCAATTAATTGTCCGTGTGACAACTAATTGACCACTCTAGCTAATTATGTAATTAGCATTCTCATCATGAATTCACGTAGTGGGAGAGGATCTGTCAGAGTCTGTCAGTGATAGTGTTAACGTCAGTTGCTCGAGACTAATTACCTTTCGGGTTAGGGCAATTAGTGGCTCATGATAATTAGTGGAGTAATTAACGTCTGGAGTCTTGAGGACTCAGATGACTCGGTAAAGCGAGGTCATGGGTTAGCATAATACGTTATATTAATCATATTCTGTCTGGTGACAGTGGATTAAGTTGCACTCATTGTTAATTAGTAATTAACTCCTCTTCCGTGAATTCACAGTGTTTGATGAGACCTGCTTAGGCAGTGCGGAGTGAGACGTATTTATGTATGATTAATTATCGGTCCTGGTGACAGTTAATTAATTGCTCGAGGTTAATTAGGGTAATTAGCACTCATAGTAAAGTAATTAATGACACAGACTGTTGAGAAGCCACCCACTTGGGTAGGCTTAGTTAACGTAACTCAATTGGGATGTAATTAGTGGTCCGTTTGACCTTAATTAAGAATTACTCACTGAATACTTGCAGGGAGTCAAGTGTGATGTAATTTAAGAGTTTGAGTTATTGTGACAAGATGACTTGTGTTAACGTAGAGTACTATCATGTTGTTGTCTAGCGTGAGACAATTGTTTGTGATTAAAGTAGTACTTTGTTGCTGACTGCTGTGATCAGTCAATTAACGTAATTATTCACATAATCAATGTTGTAATTGATTAAGGCAATTTCTTTTGGTTATCGTCTAGTGACGAGGGTAAAGTAACTTGGGATGTGTGGAGCTGTGTCCCAGAATCCCACCTTGCCTGACTTTGTTCACTTTAGTTGTGATAGGGGGAGTCACTGTTAGACTACCCGCCTAGTTACGGGGGTCTCTCCTGTTTGTAAGGAGGACCTTAAGCTTGTGATTAGAGTAGCTGACACCTGAAGCCGTGTCACTATTGATTGCTTGCTTGTGTCATCAGTGGATACTTCATTTGTTCAGTTAGTTCATGTTGTCAGCCCGAAGTGTCAGCAGGATGGAGCCTGCTGTCATTTCTCGAGGGGCTGTTGAATAGCTGTGTTGCAAATGCCACTGGATGGACATTAACGTAATTAAATCACTCGCTGTGGTGTAACTTAGTCTGTGATATTTTTCTTTGATTTGCAATATTGCGTCGTCAGTGGGCACACCTGTGTTCAGGTTAGTTCAGTATGCAGCCACACAGCAAGGGTTGCTAGTTAGCTGTTGGTTATAGTGCCACTGGATGGACATTAACGTAAATGTAAACTCGATAATGTAGTAGTCTAGTCTCTTGTTATTAATAAATTGTTTATTTGAAAACGGTCTTTGATGTCAACCTTCAACTATTCTGTGCCACACCCATGTTCTGTTATATTGATATTGTTGTTTTGATCTTTGATATGACGGCTGTGCTCTTGGGAATTCGAATTCCAATTCATAGCGCCACATCAAATATAAAATTTGATTGTGAGAACCCGTCGGTTACCCTTTATTGGTTTTAACGTCATGTTTAACTAGGAGGAACCAGCGGCCTATGTGGACAGGTTTTCACCCCTGCTGGTGGAAGCCTGGCGGTTTGCTCCCGCTTCTCCTTTTTCTACTGGACTCATGCTTAACTGCCAAGAGCAGCCTTTAAACTGTAGTCCACCTCCTAAGGGAGGTAGGCGTAGAGAAAAATCTCACAGCTGGCGCCCAACGTGGGCTATGCAACTTGGGTTCGAGCCCATGCAGTGCAGTCTCATTGATTTTTAAAGTAACATAAAAGCTATCATTGCAGAACATAGTGGACCAGGATTGTTGAAGGTATGTTTTGTGCACGGTTGTCACACACAGGTACACACACACCACACACACTGTAGGAAAGAGGTATTTCATGGTAAATATGGTGAGATCTGTCTGGCTTTTCGTGGCTGCTAGCTAGGGGACATTGACACACTCGTGAGTGAGTGGGGTCAGCTCAGCAGGTGTCGTGGACACCAAGCCAGCGTGCAACAGTGGTTGCAAGGGGTGCACTCAGGATCTGCCTGAGGTGCAAGACACCACCTACCTGAGGGTAGACGAAGCTTCTAGAAGTGACCTCAAGCGTGAGGTCTCATTGGACGACAGTGTAGTTGTCAAGGGTGTCATAAGAGTGTAGTTGTTAGATACACCTTAGGATCTTAGTGGGAGGTCGCCACCAGCTAAGGATCCGAGTTGACTTCTTTAGAGAAAGGAGAGTAATTATCTGTAGTTAGACAGGTGAGGGAATTCTTGCCAGAGTGGGGACTGTACAACCCCAGGAAGAATTCATGGTAGTCACTTGAGAGGTTGAGCAGAGGCTCCCGACTGGAGAGGTTGAGCAGAGGCTCCCATTTTCAGAGGTGACAGCAAGGCCGAGTTCGAGCCTGATGGTGAGAGCGCAGCAAGTCAGTGCTGGCTCAAGAGCAGATTGCAAGGGGCAATCTCACACAGGGAAGGGAAGCAAGCCCACCCTAGTGCACTTAACCTGGTGACAAGGTATGAAGGTAAAGATGCCTAGCATGGCAGCACTGAGAAAGACGATTCGATGGATGCATACATCGATCGCCTTTTGAAGAAAGGCTGAAATGCAAGATGGCAAAGGTCATTTTGGGCTGGTGATTTTCCATGGTTCAGATCCCCAGCAGCATAATGATTTTGTTCTTTAAGGATTGCCTTGGTAAAGGGTTATAGTAGATCTGCAGTGGGAATGCTGATCACATTCCAAGTTATGTCCAGGTAGAAACGGACCGGGGAGTTTGACAGATGTCAAAAGTTTTGCTCATGTCCTTGTTAGAGGAGCGAGACCGAGGAAAAGCAAGGGAGAGACCCCAAGCTCAGTAGGGTGAGTGTAGGTGCTTGTAGATGAGGTTTTCTCCCAGATAGTTCAGTCGGTAGAGCAAGACCGGCTTGTGTTTGACAGTTGGACAGGTAGGGTGATCCTGTCAACTTGTTGCAATGTCAGGTGGAAAACTGTCAGTAAGTTCTTTGTAGGCTGAGGGGAGGTAAGAAGTGCTTCACCGGTAAGGCCACACCAATGTGTTGCTCATGTGTCCAGTATGACACAGACCGAGGATGGAAATGGGAGGTTCAGTGATGGAAATGGTTGCGAGGTGTTGAACCGGCCAGGACCAGAGCTAGAGCCAAACATGTTGCCACTCCAAGGTCAGGCAGCACCACTAGGGTGATCCGGTGGTAGTGCACCGAGACCCTCAGGCCAGTGTTGTATAGGAAACAGAGTTTCACACTTCACACTTGTTTAGCTAGTACACCTGTTGGGCAGGTGGTGCAGAAAAACTAGCTGGTGTTTTGAATGTATTTTCCTTGCAGGAAAATATATTCTTTAGTGGGAGGTGGTGTGAGGAGATGTAGAATCTCCAGCTAGTTTTCCTAGTTTCTAGAATAGGCTAGTCGCTCTAGGGACTCTAGAAACTGAAGCTTTCAAATTTACATATACTTGTTGGGTGTCATATGAAAGCTTATGTTAAATGCTGTCAGTTAAAACTAATTAGAGGTCTGTGATTGCTCTGTAGAGAGAATTACAGAAATTTTCCTGTTCTGTGAAACAGGGAGATTTGTAAGTGAAGGTGTGAGGTGGTTTGACTCAAGAACCGTTAGAGATTGGAGGGGGGGGCAGTGGGGTACGCTGCCTCCCCCCCCACCAAGGAGACGTTGAGCGGTGTTTAGGCCTGCCCCTCCCTGTGACGTCACGCCACGCCACCAGGCGAGGGCGCTTGTGATTGGCTTAGGCACTCTACCCTTAGGCCGAGTTTTGGCGCCAAATCTGTGATTGGAAGCGGCACCATGGAGTCGTGCCGGCTTCCTGCTGATTGGTCAAGCAAGGTAGGGGGGGAGATATGGGGATGTGAGTCTCTCTAGCCCGCCAAGAGTTTAGTTTGAATTGGGCAGCAGGGTGTTAAGAAGTGTCTAGGTGGAGGTGGCAAGGCTGCCACCTCCACCCTCGTTAATCAGGAGTGATCACCCATGGGGCAGCTGGCAAAGCCTCATGGGGTAGCAGGTGGCTCAGATTATCCTGTATGTTCATGGACAATTGGGTGGAATAATGGGCAGGGCCTACCAGTGTAATTAAGGTGATATTACAGGCCCCTGTTGGACTTTGAATTCCGCCCGACGGCGTCATGTGGTGGTGACGCCGACCATTGCCCGTGTCACCCCAGTGTAAGAGCGAGTCATGCTCTGGTATGATGGGGTTGTTAGTGATTCCCCATCCATGTGTGTATGCCCCGCGGCCACCCAGGCCGCCTTCTGGACGCCCGCGGCCACTCAGGCCGCCCCCCCGGCGCCACGAGGCCGCCCTCTGGCCGCCCGCCCACCATCCACCCCACCCCGCGCGCGAGCAGCCCGGGTGGGGGGGGGTGCTGTGACGTCACGCGCCACCCGTGGCTACCCTCCTGAAGGCCATGCGGTGGCCACATGTTAGGCCACCACCTTTGGCCACCCCCTTGGCCACTTTCCCAGGACAGCCTAGGGCCACATCTTGTCGACGCACGAGGAGCAAGCTAAGTGTTGACAGCCAGGTGGTAAGGACCTGGGAAATGAGAAAATGTGTGGAAGGAAACGTGAGTACTTTAACAGTGTAACAGTGTCTCAGTATTAGTGGAAATCATGGTAGAAAAGTTGTGTGGTCTCCTAGCCCGGCCAGGCTAGGGAAGCAGCTGAGAGACCTGTCTGTGCACGTCCAGGTGACTGAGGGCAGTACCTGGAGAGGGATATTGTCCACAGTAAATCATGTAGTAATAATTATATATCTGTAGATATATTGTTGTGTGTAGACTGACTTGAGTTTGGGACCAGTCAGTGTAGAAATCATCATATAAATGATCCAGTCTGTCGATTCTGTATAATCGTTCAGCCTTGGTTAGTGCCATGGTACCGCAGGTGTAATTAGGCCAGGGTAGAGTTAATTAAGCAGGCCCGTGGGGCAGGGTTATTAGTGGACATCCTGAGGTCTGTATATTGTCCTGGTGATTAATTTGCATTGTTTATGTAAGGCATTTCTATGTGTTGATTTGCATGTGGTTGTATTGTGTTGTGTGGTGAGTCAGTAGTTGTGATCGCTGACTGATTACCTAATGATGTCATTAGCATGTGGGGCATGCTGACGGCATCATTATGTTGCAGGTTTGTGCAGTGTTTATCAGGTATACGATATTACTGTCTAGGAACTGTGTTGAGGATTTAAGGGGACCCTTTGAGTATTCAGGGAAATTCTCAGTCACTTAATGAGAGCGAGCAATTAGTTAATTTGCCTAATTATGGGAGAATTAGCGCCAGCTGTCCGCGTAGAGCGACGGTGCCTTATATTAACGTAAATTGTCTTGCTGAAGCCAACGGGATCGATCGATCTTTTGCAACGTTTGCAAGATTAGAGGGGCAGTAATATTGGTATACCTTGAGTTGTTGCAAAACCGTGTGTCATTACTGTGTGGGCATAGTAATTAACGAGTTGCAGTAGTCGCAACCTTATGTGGGCGGTGCTATTATGTTGTTATGCATGCCATTATATGTGTGACCTATGTAACATTTGGGTTACTTTGTTTCTTTAAGTTGTGTTGAGGACTTAAGGATTCAGTGAGTTAATTATGGGTAATTAACTGGATAAGGGGGTGCACATTTGTTGTTGTTGTATGAGTGAGAGCTGTTATGGGAGAACAGTGTTGAACTTGAGCTTGTTGGAATACGTTTCCGGTGCAATTAATTGTCCGTGTGACAACTAATTGACCACTCTAGCTAATTATGTAATTAGCATTCTCATCATGAATTCACGTAGTGGGAGAGGAACTGTCAGAGTCTGTCAGTGATAGTGTTAACGTCAGTTGCTCGAGACTAATTACCTTTCGGGTTAGGGCAATTAGTGGCTCATGATAATTAGTGGAGTAATTAACGTCTGGAGTCTTGAGGACTCAGATGACTCGGTAAAGCGAGGTCATGGGGTTAGCATAATACGTTATATTAATCATATTCTGTCTGGTGACAGTGGATTAAGTTGCACTCATTGTTAATTAGTAATTAACTCCTCTTCCGTGAATTCACCGTGTTTGATGAGACTTGCTTAGGCAGTGCGGAGTGAGACGTATTTATGTATGATTAATTATCGGTCCTGGTGACAGTTAATTAATTGCTCGAGGTTAATTAGGGTAATTAGCACTCATAGTAAAGTAATTATTGACACAGACTGTTGAGAAGCCACCCACTTGGGGTAGGCTTAGTTAACGTAACTCAATTGGGATGTAATTAGTGGTCCGTTTGACCTTAATTAAGAATTACTCACTGAATACTTGCAGGGAGTCAAGTGTGATGTAATTTAAGAGTTTGAGTTATTGTGACAAGAGGACTTGTGTTAACGTAGAGTACTATCATGTTGTTGTCTAGCGTGAGACAATTGTTTGTGACTAAAGTAGTACTTTGTTGCTGACTGCTGTGATCAGTCAATTAACGTAATTCATTATTCACATAATCAATGTGGTAATTGATTAAGGCAATTTCTTTTGGTTATCGTCTAGTGACGAGGGTAAAGTAACTTGGGATGTGTGGAGCTGTGTCCCAGAATCCCACCTTGCCTGACTTTGTTCACTTTAGTTGTGATAGGGGGGTCACTGTTAGACTACCCGCCTAGTTACGGGGGTCTCTCCTGTTTGTAAGGAGGACCTTAAGCTTGTGATTAGAGTAGCTGGACACCTGAAGCCGTGTCACTATTGATTGCTTGCTTGTGTCATCAGTGGATACTTCATTTGTTCAGTTAGTTCATGTTGTCAGCCCGAAGTGTCAGCAGGATGGAGCCTGCTGTCATTTCCGAGGGGCTGTTGAATAGCTGTGTTGCAAATGCCACTGGATGGACATTAACGTAATTAAATCACTCGCTGTGGTGTAACTTAGTCTGTGATATTTTTCTTTGATTTGCAATATTGCGTCGTCAGTGGGCACACCTGTGTTCAGGTTAGTTCAGTATGCAGCCACACAGCAAGGGTTGCTAGTTAGCTGTTGGTTATAGTGCCACTGGATGGACATTAACGTAAATGTAAACTCAATAATGTAGTAGTCTAGTCTCTTGTTATTAATAAATTGTTTATGGTAGAAAAACGGTCTTTGATGTCAACCTTCAACTATTCTGTGCCACACCCATGTTCTGTTATATTGATATTGTTGTTTTGATCTTTGATATGACGGCTGTGCTCTTGGGAATTCGAATTCCAATTCATAGCGCCACATCAAATATAAAATTTGATTGTGAGAACCCGTCGGTTACCCTTTATTGGTTTTAACGTCATGTTTAACTAGGAGGAACCAGCGGCCTATGTGGACAGGTTTTCACCCCTGCTGGTGGAAGCCTGGCGGTTTGCTCCCGCTTCTCCTTTTTCTACTGGACTCATGCTTAACTGCCAAGAGCAGCCTTTAAACTTGTAGTCCACCTTCTAAGGGAGGTAGGCGTAGAGAAAAATCTCACAGGAGGGAGGGGAGCTGAGGGGAGTAGTCAGGTCAGGGCCCAATGCAGCGGGGGCTACAGGGCCTGGTCTTCCAACACAGTCCGACTCGGGGGCTTGGTCGCCCACCCCACGAGCCTGAGAAGGTACAAAGGAAACAATATCTACCATGAAAATGAGGAAAAACTTTCATTCACAAATGTGTCCCCACAACCACCATGGAGCCACAATTAGAGGCAGGACACCCAACAAGAAGCTATCGCAGATCTTGCCGGGCCCCCAGGGGTGCATCGTGAGTATACGCCCCATAAACGCCACCTTAAGAACCGTGAGTCCATCGAGAGCGGGTTCAGTAACGAAAGGAGGATTGACAATAAAACGGTCCCCTCACTCGAGACGTTGGGTACTACAGTTCTACGGGTGCAAGAGTATGCCTCCTCAAACACCCGGGCGTTCCATTCCATTCGTTCCATTCCTTGTCTTGTATGTACTGGTCTAGAATGGATGGTGGCAGCAATTTCTCACTTCTTCTATTAATAGCATTCTTCTTCTACTATCTACTCTTCTATTCTTCTACTCTCTTCTACTATCTACCCTTCTTCTTCTACTATCTACTCTTCTACTTCTACTATCTACTTTCCTACTTCTACCTATCTACCCTTCTACCTCTTCTACTTCTCCTACTCACTTCCCTCTTACCCGATATTCCATTCCCCCCCCCCGTTACAGTAGGAATATGAAGTTAGAATTACAACTAGCCCAGTTAAGACTGGCAGAGCAAAAGGCTAGAGTAGCAGAGCAAGAGGCAAAATTGTTAGAGCAAAATGCTAAAGTAGAGGAGCAAAGGCTAAAAAATGTGGCGGAAAGAATTAGAGCAGATACCGCTGTACCACCACCTGCCGGGGATTCAAACCCCAGGCCTTATGATAAAAAGCATAACTTGCCTGAATTTTCAGAGTCAGACCCTGAAAGGTTTTCAACCATTTTCAGAGACTGGCCATGTCCATGAACTGGTCAAAGGAAGAGTGGGTGAAAATCTTATAGGGGCGGCTTAGAGGTAAAGCCCAAGATATTTTTATAAACATGCCTGACTGCGATTGTTTTAATTATAGTAAAGTCAGGGAACGGATTTTGAGGGCATATGAAATTACGCCTGAAGCTCACCGCAACCTTGGGCCTACTCACAACCAACCTCTCACTGAATTTGCTAACGACCAAATAAGATTGTTTGAAAAAATTTATTCGCTCGGCTAAAACCGAAACAAACAAGTCACTCAGGAATTTAATTTTAATGGAGAATTTTATAGATAATATGCCAGAGCCGGTAGCACGGTACCTAAGAGAAAGGACGGAGGTATATACTAATATTATGGATTTGGCCAAGATGGCAGAGAACTACCAGTTGGCGGGCAAAAGGCCCAATAAAAATAATTATAGTCCAATTTGTAACAAAACTTATACCCACAGCCAGTCCAGTCCAGACCAGCCCATTCTAACCTTATAACTAATGCACCTTCTATTTCAAACAAAACTAACTCTGTTAAATTGTCTAACCCCACAGCACCTAAGGGTGAACCAAAGGGAAATCCTGTTAGTAATGTCTCTTCTCCCCAACGATTCTGTGGTCACTGTAAACGTGGAAACCAAATTACTAGCCGTTGTGGCAACTGTACCCGGAAAAAAGACCCAATGCTCTTGTTGTGACACAAGGCTTGAGGCCTTCTGAAGGGTTAGGGAGTAAGATGTCCAACCCACAATGGTTGGACTTGCTTACCACATTCTTATCGAAAGGGAGGCTTTTGTCGTCTGAGGGTTCTTCCTGGAGGGACGTGGTGATCTTCCGAGACACCGGTGCCATCCAGACTTTAATTTTAGAGAGTGCGCTGCAAGGTACCAACACTCTCGACACTGGGGAGGTGGTACTGGTCGAGGGTGTCACTAGAGACAGTCGATACTCGAGCAGTACCCCTCCGTAAGGTTACCCTGGAATCTGATTTCCACAAGGGTGTTTGTACAATCGGAGTCATTTCTTACCTACCTTTCCCTAATGTTGATGTAATATTGGATACTGATTTAGCAGGGGATAAGGTAGAGGACTCCAGACTGCCTATAATGTTGCCTATGCCTAAGGTTTGCCTGGATCCACCCGCCGCAGAGGATAATGTTGTGTACCCTGCGTGCGCGGTGACCAGGTCTATGGGACTTAAATGTATGGGCAGCCCTGTGGTTGCCAAGGTGGTAAATCCCAAGGACACGAGGAACTTTCCGAGTGGTGAAAGCCAAGAGGACCTTGAGGACACGTTCATGCCCTGAAACGATGACAAGGCCGAGGACACTGTGGAGAGCCTACCATCACCTCCTACGAGAGTAGTGAGGAAGTGGGGGAGAACCCTGTTGAGACTCGGCCAATGGCATCTGACTCAGGCATGGATGCATCCTTGAGTGATTTACAGAATGCTGACCCCAGTCTTGCAGAATGTCATGATGTAGCTCTCTCTAAGGAGGAGATTGTAGATGCAGCAACCGGGTACTATTACAGGGATCAGATTTTGACGAGAAAATGAAAACCACAGAGTTCTCCATTGTCAAATGAGTGAGAGATAGTCCACCAGGTTATGTTGCTTAGCTGCTATAGAGAGTAAGTTTTGGCAGCTGCTCATGATGACCCTATGGGGGGGGGGACATCAAGACATTAATATTACGTATCATAAGATTTTTAAATATTTCTACTGGCCCAAGCTGAAAAGCGATGTGGCAAAGTTTTGTAACTCTTGTATTCCTTGTCAGCTTGTTGGGAAACCAAACCAGACGCCATCTAAAGCTGCTCTAAGGCCTATTGTCGTGCTGGAGGAACCATTTTCTCACGTGGTAATGGACTGTGTTGGTCCATTACCTAGAACTAAGTCTGGTAATATTTACCTGATAACCATGTGTATCACGACCCATTACCCTGAGGCTTTTGCTGTAAGGAACATCCAAGCAAAGACTGTTGTTGCTCATATGTTACAATTTTTTCTACTTTTGAACTGCCTTGGGTCGTGCAAACCGACAATAGTACTAATTTTAAGTCTGATATTTTTAACAATTCTGTAAGGACCATGGAATAACTGATAAGGTTTCTAGCCCATACCATCCACAGAGTCAGGGGGTAATTGAGCGGTTCCATCAGACACTAAAGCAGATGTTGAAGACATCGTGCGAGAATTCACATAGATTTTGGGATAAGTACCTCCCTTATGTTTTGTTTGCTGCTTGAGAGGGATTACAAAGTTCACGGGGTTGCTCTCCTTCCAAATTAGTCTTTGGCCATAAGATTCGTGGACCCTTGCAAATGTTACAGGAGAATCTGTTAGGGAACGTAATATTGACTGAAAGTTCAGCTTTCTTTGCGAAACACCACCAGAGACTCAGTGACTGCAAGACTGATGCACTAAAGTATCTTGGGAAGGCCCAAGAAAATATGAAAGAACGACACGATGCTAAGGCTAAGTTGAGGGGTATTTCAGTCGGGTGACCCTGTCCTGGTCTTAAAGCTTCGACTAGGGAACAATATGTCTCACAAGTACGAAGGGGCCCCTATATTGTGACAGAAAAGGTTGGGGACCTCATGTACAAAGTGAGGCACGCTGACAAGTGTAACCAGGTGATGCTCGTACACTTGAACCGTCTAAAGAAGTTCCAGGGCCCCAGGCCCATTGCTCCAACCAATATTTCCTTTTCCAGTGAGGGAGGGGATAATTGTTCTGAGGACTCAGCTAATCTCATTCTCAATAATTCTAGTTCTGTGAATGCTGTGGAGGAGAGACTGTCCCATTTGCAGATGTCCCAACGTGAAGAGGTGCAGTCGTTACTTGAAGAATTCTCTAGTCTGTTCGGGGAGGGCCCGACCCAGACTGATGCCATCTACCATGATGTCAAGTTGACGGACTACACCCCCATTCGTTTTCAACCCTATCGGATGAGTCCGGAAAAGAAGGCCATCATGCAGCAAGAAGTAGACTTCCTGCTCCAGCACGGCCTCATCCAGCCGAGCCAGGGCTCTTGGTGCTCACCCTGCCTTTTGGTCCCCAAATCAGATGGCTAGCTCCTGGCAATTATGCACCGACTATCGGCAGTCCAACAAGGTGACCATCGTGGATGCCTATCTGCTGCCCCTCCTAGAAGACTGCATCGACGAGATCGGAAACGCCACGTACGTCTCGAAATTCGATCTCTCGAAGGGATACTATCAGATTCCGCTCACTGAACGTGCCAAGCAGCTAACCGCGTTCGTAACACTCGATGGTGTCTTCGAGTATCAAGTACTACCATTCGGACTGCGTAATGCCCCTGCAATGTTCCAGAGGCTAATGAACTCTCTGCTCACTAATGTGCCAAATTGTCGGGCGGATTTAGATGACAGTGTGCTCTTTGATAGAAATTGAACTGGCGACATAGCTAGGTTATGCCAGTTGTTCACAGTTTTGAAAGGTGCAAATCTAACGTTAAATGCAAAAAAGTGTCATTTTGGCCAAGGCACAGTGACGTACCTCGGTTATGAAGTGGGCCAAGGAAAAGTGTTACCTTGGCAAGATAAAATCAGTGCCATTCTGGAGTATCCAGTGCTTCAGTCTAAAAAGCAAGTGCAACGGTTTATCGATATGTGTGCGTACTACTGTCATTTTTGTCAGAACTTTTCCAGTGTCGCCACTCCTTTTACAGACATGTTGCAAAAGGCTGTTAAATTTAAGTGGTCAACAGACTGTGCAGAGGCTTTTAAAAACCTAAAATTGATCTTAGCTACGCCCCAGTGCTCGCTAGTCTAAGGTTCGACCGTCTGCTTAAAATTCACGTTGACGAGTCTGTCTCGGGTGCTGGTGCAGTGTTGTTGCAAACTGGGGATGATCAAGTGGACCATCCAGTGTACATCCATCCAGACTCTGTGAAATTTGACAAGGCGCAATGCAATTATTCAGTGTGGCAATTATGGTAGAAAAAGAAGCATTGGCGCTAGTGTTAACATGTAAAAAGTTTGAAGTATATCTAACAGCTAATATAGTGGAAGTGTACACGGACCATAACCCACTTGTGTTTATTCAACCTGTCCTCTTAAAAAGAACGTCGCTTTTGGCCGTTTGCCCGTATGGCCGAATATGGACGTAATTTGAAAATGAAAAAAAAACATTAATATAAATTTGGGATTTTTTTTCAACAACAGTAAGTTAAGGGTCCTCTGATAGGTTAGGTGGGCAGGAAATTGTCATAAAGTTTCAAAATATGAAAAACGTTAATGGAAAAAATCCTTTTGTAAGCTTGCCGAGTAAGTCGGACGAGTCAAACAGAAAACGGAACAGTATGTCACTTTTGTGAGTCGATTTCATTTCAAATTACGTCCAAATTTGGCCATAGCACGCATACGAGCCAAAAGTGACGTTATTTTTAAGAGGACGGGTTGGTTTATAAACAAGATGAAGGAGAAAAATAAACTCATACTCAGGTGGGCATTGTACCTACAGGACTTCAATCTTTCCATTATCTACCTACTTGGCCGGCTCAACGTGATAGCCGATGCGCTGTCCCGGTTACCCGAGTAACATTCATTTGAGCCACAGGAAGCCATATACCAACTGTCATGTTTTAGTTATTATTTTTAGGTTCTCAAGTGACATTAAATATTCCGTGTCAAATTTATTTACTTTCCCGTTTTTTGTTTTGTTTTTTGTATGTGCTTTTTCTTTCAGATAATTCCTTTGTGCTGTTTCTTGCAGAGAAATTGTTTTTGTTTGATTTTCTTTTATTGCATAAATTTTCCTTTTTATTCTCTGTTTGCTCTTACAAAAAATATGACAACTATTATAGTAGCCACATTTTTTTTCTCTGAAGGGGGGAGGAGTGTTACGACCCTGGGTTCTTAGTTGGAAACCAGAAGTCAAATTGAGCTCTAAATGAAGACGTAAGACGAATATTTACATTAATTGATAGGATTGGATCATGTGAGAAGGATAGTTAATTAACAACATTTACACTCAGGGGCTTCTCACAGCTGATGCGCTTTTGTTCCTATCTTCCTTGCCAGACGTAAGACGAATCTGTTTCTCACAGAGCATTAAGACTCTGTGCTTGTTGATTATTAAATATAATATTGAACTAATTATCATCAATTCTTAGAACTATTAAAGTAACTATTAATGAATGTCTGAGTAAACTTGGGATGATGTCTGCTGTATGATCAGCCGAGTATCCGTCCGGCAGCAGGGCTCTGGGTTGCTCTCTGGTTCTGGCTGTCCCCTCCCTGTCCAGCTCGTTGCTGCCGTGGAGGGGCTTGGTGGGCGGCTGCCGGAGTGTGATGCTCCTTAGGGCAGTCCCCTGTCCTTTTGTAGCCTTGTGCTCCTGCTGCTGTCCTCACGAATTTTGCTGGACGCCTTTTCCTTTTCCGTTTGTTTCATTTTTCTCCCACTCTTCTCCTATCTGCTTGTTGTTTCCTGCCGACCTTTTGCTTGTTTTGATTATTCCTTTGGACTTCTTCTATTTTGATGCCCGGGTGTTTGAGGAGGCATACTCTTGCACCCGTAGAACTGTAGTACCCAACGTCGTGAGCGAGGGGAACCTTTTATTGTCAATCCTCCTTTCATCACTGAACCCACTCTCAACGGACTCACGGTTCTTAAGGTGGCAATTGTGGGGTGTATATTCACGACACACCCCTGGGGGGCCCCGGCAAGATCAGCGATAGCTTCTTTTTGGGTGTCCTGCCTCTAATTGTGGCTCCATGGTGGGTATGGGGGGCACATTCGTGAATGAAAGTTTTTTCTGATAATGTTTCAGAAATGGCTAATAATGTTTCCCTTGTTCCTTCTCAGGCTCGTGGGGTGGGAAACCAAGCCCCCGAGTTGGACTGTGTTGAAAGACCAGGCCCTGTAGCCCCCGCTGCACTGGGCCCTGATGACCTGACTACTCCCCCCCAGCTCCCCTCCCTCCTCTGCGGTAGGGTCGAGTCCAAAGCCCCCAGGGTGACCACCTCGTCTCCTGACACGGCTTCGTCTCTCATTGTGACTACTGCAACTTTTACCCCTTTTCTCTCTGGGGGGTTCTCAACGCCGTCCCTGCCACGGCCGCACTCGCACGATCCCTTCCCGTAATAGTACTTACAACGCCTTGTTTGGTCCGCTACGTGGGCTAAATACTTTGATCTCCTCCATCTGGATTCTTCTACTCCTGACGATTTCTCCCTCCATAAACACCTTGTTGATTCAGTAGATGCCTCTGTTACTTTTAACTCCACCAGTTACGGTACGCGTGTCATCGCTGCTGCTCCTCAGGATGCAGCTACTTGCTTAGCTGCTTTGTCCTGCATTGGAGAGACCCCTGTTCGGGTCTCCAAGAACGCTCGGTTAAATGCCAGTGTTGGCACTGTTCTCCTCCCACACCATGTTGCAACTGGTGTTCGGGCCCTCAAAGATTGCCATGAGGATATTAAACATATCCTCGAAGCCCAAGGCCATTCTGTCCTCCAGGTGGACACGTTTACTCGACACCCTCATGGTCGTCGCTGTCAGCCCCTTCGTGTTGTAAAAATCACCTTTGATAGTAGGGCCCTTCCGCCCTCTATTATTCTTGCTGGTGCCAGATGCTCCGTTCAGGAGTACATTCCCTCTTCTAGATTTTGCAATAAGTGTTGGAAGTTCGGGCACGGTGTCCTCAAATGCACCAGTACTGTGTATCTGTGCCCCTTGTGTGGGGACGATAGTCATTCTAAGTCCGAGTGCACTTCTCCCCAGGCTCGCTGCCTCAATTGCGGTGAAGCCCACCCTACCTTCTCACGCTCGTGTATGCACTACAAACTCGAGGAAGCCGTCCTCAACTGGAAGCACCGTGATCGTCTGTCTTTTCCTGAAGTGAGATGCCAAGTTCGTCATCTCACCCCTTTCGCATGCGTTTCCTACGCTCGCGTGATGCGTTCTACCTCTCCTCGTCTGTCCCGTCTTCCTCAGTTTCACAACCGTTTCCAGGCCTTAAACCCGACCACACCCACCACCTCCTCACCTATTGGTTTGCCTCCTGTCCCGGAAGGTCTCCCTCCCGGTTCTCCATCTGGGGGTTTCCCCCCTTCCTACCCAGTCCACCATATCTCCTTTGTCTTCTTTCCCATCTCCCCCCACTTTCTTCCCGACCCTCCCCCTAGTCTCTTGACCCTCCACGCCACATGTCTGTCCAGGCTGATATCCATCATCCTCCCAGCAATCTTCGTGTTGTTCGCTCTCGTTCCTCTTCTCCTGCTGAGACCATTGAGTCTGTCGCCCGGTACGTTGTTACTGGAACGCCTGTCTCTTCGAGTCAGAAACATAAGCCTGGCTCCTCTCATTCTTCCTCTCCAGCGGGTAAAAAGGTTTCGCTTTCTTCCTCACCCCCTCCCTTCGACTCTGTCATTACATCCCCACCCATTTCAGTGGTCGAACCCCCTGTCCCTGATATGGAGGTTTCTTCCTCCCCCGATTCTCTCTCTGTTGCTGCCCTTTCTGAGGTGCACTACCTGATTTCTGCCCCTCTCAGTTGTCTCCTCCTCCGGACCCCATCAGTCTGCCTCTGGTCTGTTCTCTCGCTCCCTTCCCTCTCTCCTTACTAAGTTTACCCATGCTCCCTAACCCTGATTTTGCTAACCCTGCTCCTGATCCATACCCCTGCTCCTGACCCTGATCCTGAGATTCTTTAATAAACTGTGTTCCTCTTTACCTTTCTTTCTTTTTCTTTCTTTCTTGTTCTGTTACTGTCCTTTCTCTTTGATAATGTCTATTCTTCAGTGGAATATTCGTGGATTTTATGCCAAATTCCATGAACTCCAACTTCTAATTACACAGTTTACACCACTTTGTGTTTGTCTCCAGGAACCAGTGCTTGGTGCTCGTCCTGGTCACTTTCGTGGTTATTCCTTTCTTTCTCCCCCCCCCTTAACTCCATAACTCTACTGCTCTCTTAATTTGTTCTGATATTCCCTTCGTTCCCCTACTTCTTCCGTCACCTATAAATTGTTCTGCTGTCCGTGTTTTTGTGGGTAAATGGTATACAGTCTGTTCCGTTTATCTCCCTCCAAATGTCCCTCTTTCCCTTCCTGATCTTAAGCACCTCCTGGACTCCTTGCCAAAGCCGGTGCTCCTTTTGGGCGATTTCAACTGTCTACAGACAGTTGTTCTTGGGTGATGTTCTGACAAACACCCGAGGCCGTCTTCTCGAACCGTTCGTCCTCGCTTCTTCTCTGAATTCTGGTGAGCACACTCATGTGGACTCTCAAACTCGCACCCTTTCCTGTCTTGATCTTTCTCTCTGCTCGTCGTCCCTTTAAATGGCAGGTTCTTGATGACCTCCATAACAGTGATCATTTCCCCATCCTCGTTTCCTTTCTCTCTTTCCACTCTCCCCTTTCCTTCCCTAGGTGGCAGTTTGCCAAGGCTGACTGGTGTCTATTCACCCTCCATGCTACTCTCTCTGACCTCTCCTCTCTGCCTCTTCCTCGCGCCCTCCTCCTTTTTTATGACACTGTCTTCAACGCTGCCCTCCACTCTATCCCTCACTCTTCCTCCCAGGGCACACGGAAGTGCGTTCCCTGGTGGAATGCGGACTGTTCTCGGGCTGTCCACTGTAAGCGTGCAGCCTGAAAAAACACCGCCGCCGTTTATTCTGTTTCGGAACGCAAGTGCGGTGGCCCGTAGGACCATCCGTACAACTAAACGTGAGAGTTGGAAATCTTATGTTTCCACCATTACATTCGATTCTCTTCTACCGCAGATCTGGAAGAAGATCCACAAGATTGCGGCAAGTTCGTTCCAGATGTCTCGCCGGTTCACCACCTCCGTGGAACTCGTGGCGGATGCAGTGAAGGTCGCGGCCGAACTGGGTTCCCACTTTTCTTCTGTTAGCTCTGGTTCTCATCTTCCTCAATCCTTCCTTCTTAGTAAGCCTGTTCTTGAATCTTATCCTTTAGATTTCCACACTCATCTCTGCTTTCCCTATAACGATCTTTTCTCTCTTTCTGAACTTAAGTCTGCCCTGGCCCTCTACGGATCTATGGCAGCGGGCTCAGATCACGTTCATTATGAGATGCTTCGCCATCTCCCTCCATGCACGTCTCAGTATTTACTGAGTCTGTATAACCAGGTCTGGGAGTCGTGGTCCGTCCCTGAGGACTGGCTCGATGCCGTTGTACTCCCTATTCGGAAACCAGGGTCTCTTGGTACGTTCCCTAAGCACTTCCGCCCTATTGCTCTCACGAGTTGTGTTTGCAAGCTGTTTGAGCGTATGGTAAATGTCCGTCTGATGTGGTTCTTGGAACACCATCACCACCTCGATCTCTCCTCCTTAATTTGGTTTTCGCAAGTGCCGCAGCACGACTGATGTCCTGGTGAACTTGGAGGTCTATATTCGTACTGCTTTTGCTGCAAAGACCTCCGTTGTTGCTGTCCTTTTTGACCTGGAAAAGGCTTATGACACGACTTGGAGATACCACATTCTGTCCCAACTTCGTTCTTTTGGCCTTCGTGGTAATCTCCCTCTCTTCCTTCAAAGCTTTCTCTCTCTTCGTACCTGTCGAGTCGGCCTTGGTGCCACTCTCTCTGCCTCTTTTCGGCAGTATGAAGGTGCGCCCCAAGGTAGTGTTCTGAGTACTACTATTTTTTTTCTGGTTGCCCTCAATTGTCTTCTTTCCTCCCTTCCTTCTGGCATCTTCTCCACTCTTTATGTTGACGATCTTACTCTTTGCTGTCGGGGTGATGATTTGCCTCTCCTTCAACTGCGGCTTCAACTTGCGATTGATGCCATGTCATCTTGGGCCACCAATCATGGCTTCAAGTTCTCTACTACTAAGACTTGTGCCATGACTTTTACTCGGAAGCGGGTCGTTCTTCGTCCCTCTTTGTCACTTTATGGTCATCCCCTTGAGTACAAAGATTCCACGAAGCTTTTGGGGTTATTCTTTGACACTCGTTTGTCTTGGTCGCCCCATGTCTCTTACCTCCGTGTTGAATGCTCTAAGGCCCTTAACCTACTTAAGGTTTTGTCCCATACTTCTTGGGGAGCGGATAGGCACACGCTCCTCTATTTGCATTCCTCTCTCGTCCTGTCTAAGCTCCATTATGTTTGCCCTGCATACTCTTCTGCTTCTCGTTCTACTCTTCACCATCTTGATCCTTTGCACCTTACTGGGTTGCACCTCAGCTCTGGTGCTTTTCGTTCAACTCCTACCCTCAGCTTGTACGCTGACACTGGCTTTCTGTCTCTCCGGGATCGCCGTGATCGCTACAATCTTCGCTATCTTGCGCGATCCTTACAGCATCCTCACTCTCGCCTCTATCGTGCTTTGACTTTTACCCCTCCTGTAGCTCCCGTTCCTCTTTCTGTCTGTCTCGCTTACAGGATTCTCTTTCGGTTCATATTACCAATGTTTCTCCTCGTATTGTTCCATCCTTGCCCCCGTGGAGGGTCCCCCTTCCCAAATTTTGTACTTCTCTGACCTGCATCACTAAAGCTTTTACCCCCTCCTACAGTTCTGAAACACCTCTTCCTTGAGCACTTTTCTTCTCACTCCCACTCCATTCCCATCTTCACCGATGGGTCCAAGTCTGCTGCCGGTGTGGGCTATGCTGTTGTTTTTCCTGACCACACTTGTGTGTGTCGCCGTCCTCCGGAGGCTAGCATCTTCACAGCAGACCTTTATGCTATTCTCTATGCTCTTTGGCTCCTGCTTTCCTGGTGTCAATCCTCCTTTGTGGTGGTAGTTGACTCTCTTAGTGCCCTCATGGCTTTAGGGTCCTTTAATCCAGTTCATCCACTAGTTGTCGAGATCCAGCATTGGCTGTTTCTTGTTCACAGTAGGTTTAAGTCAGTTGAGTTTTGTTGGGTTCCCAGCCATATTGGTGTATTTAAATGAGTGTGCGGATGCTGCCGCCAAGGAAGCTGTCCGCTCTTGTCCCATCTCTCGTAAAGGTATTCCATATTCCGACTTTTACCCGGTTATCCATTCCTCCATCCTTACCCGTTGGCAGGCTTCTTGGTCGTCTGTTAATGGTAACAAACTCCGTACTCTTATATGTTGTGTTTCCTCGTGGTCGTCCTCCTACCACCATAACCGGCGGTGGGAAACTGCTCTGGCGAGGTTGCGTATAGGCCATACTCGCTTAACCCATGGTCACTTGATGGAGCGCCGCCCTGCTCCTTATTGACCTAATTGCATTGTCCCTCTTACGTTCGTGCTTGTCCTTCTTGAATGTCCTGACTTCCGGGACGAGCGTGTGTCTTGCTTTCCGACCGTCCACAGCGGTCGCTTGTCCCTCGATAGAATTCTTGGTGACTCGGATACTTTTGATATCGTTCGCCTTATGTGTTTCTGTTCTCGTATTAGCATCCTTGGTGATATTTAGCGCCCTCTGATTATTCCGCACATTTGATGGTGCTACATAGCCTTCCCGGTTTGGTGCCTTCTTTTGATAATTACTAACTAGGTAATAACACACATACACTTTCGCAAACAGAGTGATAGATGGTTTGGAACAAGTTAGGTGAGAAGGTGGTAGAGGCCAAAACAGTCAGTACTTTCAAAGCGTCATACGACAAAGAGTGCTGGGAAGACGGGACACTGCCAGCATAGCTTTCATCCTGTACATTTAGTTAAAAACACACACATAGTAGAAGGATTTTAGAAACAAATCTTATTAATAAAATGTTTAATATCACAGGGTACTGTACTGATATTTTAAGTACTACTGTAACCACAAATGCAAAATACAGCTGTTAACAAGAAATTGCGATATCAATACAGCACATGAAAACTTTTACTCCTGCTTACACGTAGTTTGCATAATATCTAAATATATTATTACTAATCAGTTAATATTTGTAAATAAAAATACATTTGAGAACAAAAACAGGGTTGCAATGGTCATATTCATAGATTCATTAATGAGATTCCTCCAATTCCAAAAAAATTCATAGATTCATTAATGAGATTCCTCCAATTCCAAAAAATTCATAGATTCATTAATGAGATTCCTCCAATTCCAAAAAATTCATAGATTCATTAATGAGATTCCTCCAATTAAAAAAAAAAAAATGTAAACTTTAGGCACAATATGGTAATAAACAACCATTTATAATAGTTCAATCTGTGTGACATGTTCATGTTTACAAAGCTAAATACTGTACAGTACTGTCGAGTAATAACAAGTTACGAATCTATACAACATAGACGGGACAAAAGCTCTTTTAGATCTTTGACAAAAAGCTGAGTGGTATGTAAGAATGTATAAGAATCTATACAGTAGAGTACTGTACTGTATAACTGAGTAAGTGGTATGTAAGAATGCACAAGAATCTATACAGTACAGTACTGTATAACTGAGTAAGTGTTATGTAAGAATGTACAAGATAACTTAAAAAAATAATGTTAGTAGTTACTCATTCAGGTTAATGTAGACTCCTACAGTAAAGTATTACCTCTCAGTTATTAACCACACACACAATTCTCAAAACTATTTTAAGAAATTGCCTTCAAAATATTTCTTATAACTATCAGAAAACAGATTACTAATAAATGATATTAGTATATACAGTAGTTTTAAGATTTTCACATGTGCCTTGATAATGGTCTTCATGCACTCACCTAACACACACTTCAATGCAACTTATACCTGCAGACTAACAAACTATTACAATGACAATTACATGTTACCAATTAATATTCTCCCAGACAATA
>WNGS01165523.1:3056679-3067770 GCA_020271785.1 Procambarus virginalis
TGTATGGTTGTGAGCATATTTGCTACATAGAAACATTCAAGTAGTGTGAGCAGATGCAGTGTTGTGCATATTCCCCACTGTTTCCTATACATAATTTGTTCTTGGATTTACTTCATGTTATATTCATGATGAAGTGTTACAAATTCATTAGCAATTTCTACAATTAAAAAAAGGTTAGGGAATAACCCTAACCTTTTTGATTATGATGATATTTATTATTATTTTATATAAAGTATGTACGTTTCATACATGGTACAGTGGAGAATTCAAAGGTAAGAAATTCACATTAAATAAAGTCACCAATACGCAGAGCATTTTGGCATAATGTTAATATATACAGTATGTAATAAAATTGCAGTGAGGACTTTCAGTATGAATTCAATTTGTGCTGCTTCAACTATTTAACAATTTTCCTATTTCGCTACCTAACCTTCTTCGCCGTTCCTGAGATAGGGTGCGACTCTCAAGTTGTACCGCGATTCGTTTTCTTCGCCTATATAGGGAACGACGTTCTCGTTCCAATCTGCATCTCTTCCTCTTTTTTCTTAGGGGGATGCGGTTTGTACATATTTCTAGTGCTACTGAGCTTATTTTTTCCAGGCACTGGTTCAGGTTCGCATTTCCTAGCTGTTCTTCCCAGTTTATTTCTGTGAAGTCCTGGTTTATTTGCTCCCAGTTTATCTGTTTATTATTGAAGTTGAATTTGCTGAAATCTCCTCCACGGGAATCTGGACTGGTTTTGAAGGTCTATTCCCCATGGTTGTCATAACTTCAATTAAGTTGTGATCTGAGTAACAGGTATTTGTAATCATTATGTTCCTGATCAATTCATCATTATTAGTGAAAATGAGGTCCAGCGTGTTCTCCTTCCTGGTTGGTTCTACTATTTGCTGGTTTAAGGCAAACCTGTCGCACATCCGTAGCAGGTCATTTGCATGTGCCTGTTCATTAAGGCTACTTCCTGGTATTCTTTCTGATATTACTGTATTAGCCAGGTGCTTCCATTTCAGGTGCCGTAGGTTGAAGTCCCCAAGCAGAATGATGTTCGGAGCTGGATTTGTGAGGTTTTCCAAGCAGTGTTCTACTTTCATTAGTTGGTCTTTAAACTGCTGAGGGTTTGCCTCCGGTGACTTATATACAAGGACAATAACTACATTTATAATCTCTATTTTGATTATCAGCACTTCCACCATATCATTCGAGGTGTTTAGCAGCTCAGTACAGATGAGTGTGTCTTTGATGTATAGGCTGACCCCACCCTGAAGCCGGTGTTCCTATCACATCTGAAAAGATTGTACTCTGAGATCCATATTTCACCATCATGGTAGTCCTTTGTGTGGGTTTCTGTTAGGGCTGCAAACACTGCATTTGCCTCATGAAGGAGACCATCTATAAAGTGAACTTTGTTGGATTTGCGTGTTTTTATACCTTGAATGTTGGCAAATATAAATGATGTTATCGTGGTAGTGGAAGTGCTGGATGCCTTACTTGGTGTTAATATCTGAGGCTCTGGTAAGGGGGCCACTGTGTTTGCGTCCAGGGTGTGTTGTTTTCGAAGTGATTCGTCCAGTTTCGGTAGTGGGGCGAGTGTTGTGTGGTGTAGTACCTGTGTGTTGTTGGTAATGTGTATTCCAGACTTGTGGGTATCTCCCTTCCCCTCTGTAATCCTGTGGTGGTTCCATCTGACTGTTCCTCTCTCTTATATTTTCTGCTCTGTTTCTGCCTTCCTCTAAAAAATTGCCAGTAGTGTCATACTGATTCCCGTCTATAACGTTGTGTACCTCTCACGTGGAATTCCGGACACTGAAGATTGTAGCATTTTTTGTCCCTAATTGAAAATTGACATAATTTGGGGTGGAAGTATCTACACCCTGTTCCAAAACGGCATGTACCCCTCGCCAACATGTTCCTGCATTTTCGAGGATGCAGAAAAATGGCATTTTGTTCCTAATTTTCCATATTTGCATATTCCTTTAGCGTAGAATTTGCAAATGTGTTCCGGTTTTGCGTTTTTCAAGGTATTTATATCTGTGTCTGTCTTGTCTACCTCTTTATTGGAGCCATCTCCGCTTTTCGTCCCAATTCCTTCATTTATGCACTCTGTCTCACTGTTGCTCTCATCGTTTATATTACCTGACTCTGCAATATTGCTGCTATTATGTACTACAATACCCTCTTCCTCCACATTACTGCTGCGGTTCTCTAAACTATCTGTTCCTGGGTTTTGGTCGTTAACCAATGTTGTCTTATCCCAGTCTGCATATATCACTGGTAGCTTGTCTGTGAATGGTAATCTCTGTGACTCGGGAATGTTTTTCATCAGTTTAGTTAAGGATACACTTTTACATCAGTCTGTAAGGATGATGCAAATATAAATGGCGGGCAGGATCAGTCCTTTTAGCTAAGGATACACTTTTACATCAGTCTGTGCTGTTACCACTCTTCAGGCAATAAGAATTTCCATAGGGAACATGGTGTTCCCTAGGTGGTACTGTGATAACCTTCGTGTATGCTCATATAGAAATATAATAATAATAATAATGGAGGCACACTTAAACACAATAATAAAATGTGTGAATTTACTAACACAAACTACATGATCACACATATGATTACAAGTGATACAAGAAAATGAAAATAATAATAACTCTGGAGACTGTCAGCAACTCTTCTCTCACGTTCTCCAGGCTCCTTCAACTGGGCAGATAGACAGGAGTCACACACTCTCAGAAGGGCCTCTTCACCACGTCGGCACCTCTTCTTCACTGTCCTGCCATCCACACACACTGTCCTCTCTGACAGTCCTGGACATAAGCTGCCCTGCAGCCTATTCTGCTACTAAAGTATTAACATCCTATTGCCACATACATAAGTGAATATTGTGGCCTATCTAGCCTACTCTCACAAAGGGGTAATGGGAGGGAAAATGATCTACCTTAACATCCCTGGCTCACGACGCCTGTCCCTCGATGGTGTGAGGGTCCTATGCTTCCTGAGTCGATCCTCGGCGATCCAGGAACGTTCCCACAGATCCTCAGGTGTCGTGAAGCCTTCGCGTCTTCGCCGTTCCAATCCCTGGGGTTCAGCTATCCCAATCCTGGTCCATCAATGGGCGCTGAGCTGATCGCTATATTCACACACACGTTCCTCCCACAAGGCGCTGCTCCTCGTCCTAGAAACGGTGTCGTCCCTCCAGCACCCTCAGTGGATGTGACCCGGTCACAGCTATGCCTGCCCGCCACACCTTTCAGGCCCTCAACGTCACGCGCCGCCGCCCCAGCGTTGTCGCTGACAATTCTCCAAGTTTGGCACTTCTCTGCCCACTCAACTTGGTTCCTATTTGCTTCCCAGAAGCGCGGGGCCTCCTATATATAAGGTGGGCTGCGATGGCTAGCTCTAATCCACTGAGAAAGGCCTGTTTAGCCTCCAATCTTCGAGAGCCGACTGAGGAGCGTCCTCTTCCCTTCACTGTCAGTTCAACTCTGACGTTGGCGCCGCCCGGGTACTCGGTGACGTCACGGCGGGCTCTGATTGGTCGTCTGTGACCCGAGTCACCCAATCCGCACACGGCTAGCATCCATTCCAAAACGTCATATCTGCAGTAGGGGGATACTCTTTCATTTCTATCGGGGCACCAATTTCCCTTACTTACAACATATAATGTAAGTTTCTCCCCTTAACTGGTGGCCTATCTGGTCGCCACACATACCAATAGACTTCCCTGTACGTCGGAGAAACAGTAGGGAGAGTCGATATGACTCTTACAGCAGGCAAACGATAAAGAGATAGGAGAGGGCACCGTAACAATAGTTACTTTCAAAATATATAAGTTACAATACCACCTGCTTTATTACAGTAAATTAACAATATATGAATTTTTAAAAAGTGACATCTGGAACTTCCATACTGAACAGGTCCAGCAATTCTATTTCCCGAATCTAACAGGTATTAGACATGTGAAGATGCAACCGTGCTCCTGTCTCCACTGATATTGCCACACCACATGATAATTTATAAAAATATAATATATATATACATATACAGTTAATGATGAAATGGAACAAAAAGTTTATTTAAATTTTATACGTACCCAGCTAGGAGTACGTAACAGATGACACGGCATCAATCGCAAGTTGAAGCCGCCATTGAAGGAGAGGCGAATCATCACCCGACAGCAAAGAGTAAGATCGTCAACATAAAGAGCGAAGAAGATGCCAGAAGGAAGGGAGGAAAGAAGATCATTGAGGGCAACCAGAAAAAGAGTAGTACTAAGAACACTACCTTGGGGCAAACCTTGATACTGCCGAAAAGAGGCAGAGAGAGTGGTACCAAGCCTGACTCGAAAGGTACGATGAGAGAGAAAGCTTTGAAGGAAGAGAGGGAGATTACCACGAAGGCCAAAAGAACGAAGTTGGGACAGAATATGGTATCTCCAAGTTGTGTCATAAATCTTTTCCAGGTCAAAAAGGACAGCAACAACGGAGGTCTTCGCAGCAAAAGCAGTTCAAATATAGACCTCCAAGTTCACCAGGACATCAGTCGTGCTGCAGCACTTGCAAAAACCAAATTGAGAAGGAGAGAGGTGGTGATGGTGTTCCAAGAACCACATCAGACGGACATTTACCATACGCTCAAACAGCTTGCAAGCACAACTCGTGAGAGCAATACGGTGGAAGTCCTTAGGGGACGTACCGAGAGACCCTGGTTTCCGAATAGGGAGTACAACGGCATCGAGCCAGTCCTCAGGGATGGACGATGACTCCCAGACCTGGTTATACAGACTCAGTAAATACTGAGACGTGCACGAAGGGAGATGGCAGAGCATCTCATAATGAACGTCACCCGAGCCCGCCGCCATAGATCCGCAGAGGGCCAGGGCAGACTGAAGTTCAGAATGAGAGAAAGGATCGTTGTAGGGAAGGCCGAGATGAGTGTGGAAATCTAAAGGATAAGATTCAAGAACAGGATTACGAAGAAGGAAGGATTGAGGAAGATGAGAACCAGAGCTAACAGAAGAAAAGTGGGAACCCAGTTCGGTCGCGACCTTCACTGGATCCGCCACAAGAGTACCACAAAGGTGGAGAACCGGCGAGACATCTGGAACTAACTTGCTGCAATATTGTGGATCTTCTTCCAGATCTGCGGCAGAGGAGTATCAAACGTAATGGTGGAAACATAAGATTTCCAACTCTCACGTTTAGCTGTACAGATGGTCCTACGGGCCACCGCACTCGCCTTACGAAACAAAATCAAAGAATCAGCCGTCAGCAGGTGGCGGTGTTTCTTCCAGGCTGCACGCTTACAGCGGACAGCCCGAAAACAGTCCGCATTCCACTAGGGAACGCACTTCCGTGTGCCCCAGGAGGAAAATCGAGGAATAGAGCAGAGGACAGCGTTGAAGACAGTGTCATATAAAAGAAGGGGGGCGTGAGGAAGAGGCAGAGAGGAGAGGTCAGAGAGAGAAGCATGGAGGGTGAATAGGCACCAGTCAGCCTTGGCAAACTGCCACTTAAGGAAGGAGATGGGAGGGTGGAAAGAGAAAAAGGAAACGAGGATGGGGACATGATCACTGTTATGGAGGTCATCAAGAACCTGCCACGTGAAATCTAAGTAAAGGGACGACGAGCAGAGAGAAAGATCAAGATAGGAAATGGTGCGAGTTTGAGAGTCCACATGAGTGGGCTCACCAGAATTCAGAAGAGATAGAGAAGAAGTGAGGATGAACGGTTCGAGAAGACGGTCCCGGTTGTTTGTCAGAACATCACCCCAAAGGGAATATCGACAGTTGAAATCACCCAAAAGGAGCACCGGCTCTGGCAAGGAGTCCAGGAGGTGCTTAAGATCAGGAAGGGAAAGCGGGACATTTTAGGGGAGATAAATGGAACAGACTGTATGCCATTTACCCACAAAAACATGGGGCAGCAGAACAATGGATAGGTGACGGAAGATGTAGGGGGACGAAGGGAACATCAGAACGAATTAAGAGAGCAGTAGAGTTAACATCAGAACAAATTAAGAGAGCAGTAGAGTTATGGGCCCCAGCAGGAGCTGGGGAAGGGGGAGAAAGAAAGGAATAACCACGAAAGTGACCAGGACGAGCACCAAGCATGGGTTCCTGGAGACAAACACAAAGTGGTGTAAACTGTGTAATTAGAAGTTGGAGTTCATGGAAGTTGGCATAAAATCCACGAATATTCCACTGAAGAATAGACATTATCAAAGAGAAAGGACAGTTACAGAACAAGAAAGAAATAAAGGTATAGAAGAACACAGTTTATTAAAGAATCTCAGGATCAGGGTCAGGATCAGGAGCAGGGTCGGCAAAATCAGGGTTAGGGGGCATGGATAAACTTAGTATGGATAGAGGGAAGGAAGTGAGAGGACAGACCAGAGGCGGACTGACGGAGTCCGGAGGAGGAGACAACTGAGAAGGGCAGGCAAGGACAGTTGGAGGAGGGGGGAGGGGCAGAAATCAGGGAGTGCACCTCAGGAAGGGCAGCAACAGAGAGGGAATCGGGGGCGAAAGAAACCTCCATATCTGGGACAGGGGGTTCAACCACTGAAATGGGAGGGGATGTAGTGACAGAGTCAGAGGGAGAGGGTGAGGAAGAAAGCAAAACCTTCTTACCCACTGGAGAGGAAGAAGGAGAGAAACCAGGCTTACATTTCTGACTCGAGCACAGGCATTCCAGTAACAACGTACCGGGCGACAGACTCAATGGTCTCAGCAGGAGAAGAGGAACGAGAGCGAACAACACGAAGATTGCTGGGAGGATGATGGATATCAGCCTGGACAGACAGGTGGCGTCGAGGATCAAGAGACTAGGGGGAGGTTCGGGAAGAAAGAGTGGGGGAAGATGAGGAAGAAGACAACGGAGATATGGTGGACTGGGTAGGAAGGGGGGGAAACCTCAGATGGAGAACCGGGAGGGAGACCTTCCGGGACAGGAGGCAAACCAATAGGTGAGGAGGTGGTGGGTGTGGTCGGGTTTAAGGCCTGGAAACGGTTGTGAAACTGAGGAAGACGGGAAGGACGATGAAAGGTAGAACGCAACACTCAAGCATAGGATATGCCCGCGAAACGGGCGAGACGACGAACTTGGCATCTCGCTTCAGGAAAAGACAGATGATCACGGTGCTTCAAGTTGAGGACGGCTTCCTCGAGTTTATAGTGCATACACGAGCGTGAGAAGGTAGGGTGGGCTTCACCGCAATTGAGGCAGCGAGCCTGGGGAGAAGTGCACTCGGACTTAGAATGACTATCGTCCCCACGCACGTGGGGCATAGATACACAGTACTGGTGTATTTGAGGACACCGTGCCCAAACTTCCAAAACTTATTGCAAAGTCTAGGAGAAGGAATGTACTCCTGAATGGAGCATCTGGCACCAGCAAGAATAATAGAGGGCGGAAGGGCCCTACTATCAAAGGTGATTTTTACAACTCGAAGGGGCTGATGGCGACGACCACGAGGGGTCGAGTAAATATGTCCACCTGGAGGACAGAATGGCCTGTGGCTTCGAGGATATGTTTAATATCCTCATGGCAATCTTTGAGGTCCCGAACACCAGTTGCAACATGGTGTGGGAGGAGAACAGTGCCAACACTGGCATTTAACAGAGCGTTTTTGGAGACCCGAACAGGGGTTTCTCCAATGTAGGACAAAGCGGCTAAGCGAGTAGCTGCATCCTGAGAAGGAGCAGCGACGACACGCGTACCGTAACTGGTGGAGTTAAAAGTAACAGAGGCATCTACTAAATCAACAAGGCGTTTATGGAGGGAGAAATCATCAGGAGGAGTAGAATCCAGATGGTGGAGATCAAAGTACTTAGCCCACATAGCGGGACCAAACAAGGCATTGTAAGTATTATTATGGGAAGGGATCATGCGAATTCAGCCGTGGCAGGGACAGAGTTGAGAACCCCCAGAGAGAGAGGGGGGTAAAAGGCGCAGTAGTCACAATGAGAGACGGAGCCGTGCCAGGGGACGAGGTGGTCACCACTGGGGGCTGGGAACTCGACCCCACCGTAGAGGAGGTGTGAGGAGATGTAGAATCTCCTCAGCTAGTTTTCCTAGTTTCTAGAATAGGCTAGTCGCTCTAGGGACTCTAGTAACTGAAGCTTTCAAATTTACATATACTTGTTGGGTGTCATATGAAAGCTTATGTTAAATGCTGTCAGTTAAAACTAATTAGAGGTCTGTGATGGCTCTGTAGAGAGAATTACAGAAATTTTCCTGTTCTGTGAAACAGGGAGATTTGTAAGTGAAGGTGTGAGGTGGTTTGACTCAAGAACCGTTAGAGATTGGAGGGGGGGGCAGTGGGGGTACGCTGCCTCCCCCCCCCCACCAAGGGAGACGTTAAGCGGTGTTTAGGCCTGCCCCTCCCTGTGACGTCACGCCACGCCACCAGGCGAGGGGCGCTTATGATTGGCTTAGGCACTTCTACCCTTAGGCCGAGTTTTGGCGCCAAAGTCTGTGAGTGGAAGTGGCACCATGGAGTCGTGCCGGCTTCCTGCTGATTGGTCAAGCAAGGTAGGGGGGGAGATATGGGGATGTGAGTCTCTCTAGCCCGCCAAGAGTTTAGTTTGAATTGGGCAGCAGGGGGATTAAGAAGTGTCTAGGTGGAGGTGGCAAGGCTGCCACCTCCACCCTCGTTAATCAGGAGTGATCACCCATGGGGCAGCTGGCAAAGCCTCATGGGGTAGCAGGTGGCTCAGATTATCCTGTATGTTCATGGACGATTGGGTGGAATAATGGGCAGGGCCTACCAGTGTAATTAAGGTGATATTACAGGCCCCTGTTGGACTTTGAATTCCACCCTACGGCGTCATGTGGTGGTGACGCCGACCATTGCCCGTACGTGTCACCTCAGTGTAAGAGCGAGTCATGCTCTGGTATGATGGGGTTGTTAGTGATTCCCCATCCATGTGTGTATGCCCCGTGGCCAACCCAGGCCGCCTTCTGGACGCCCGCGGCCACACAGGCCGCCCCCCCCGGCGCCACGAGGCCGCCCTCTGGCCGCCCGCCCAGCCATCCACCCCACCCCGCGCGCGAGCAGCCCGGGTGGGGGGAGGGGTGCTGTGACGTCACGCGCCACCTGTGGCCACCCTCCTAAAGGCCATGCGGTGGCCACATGTTAGGCCACCACCTTTGGCCACCCCCTTGGCCACTTTCCCAGGACAGCCTAGGGCCACATCTTGTCGACGCACGAGGAGCAAGCTAAGTGTTGACAGCCAGGTGGTAAGGACCTGGGAAATGAGAAAATGTGTGGAAGGAAACGTGAGTACTTTAACAGTGTAACAGTGTCTCAGTATTAGTGGAAATCATGGTAGAAAAGTTGTGTGGTCTCCTAGCTCGGCCAGGCTAGAGAAGCAGCTGAGAGACCTGTCTGTGCACGTCCAGGTGACTGAGGGGCAGTACCTGGAGAGGGATATTGTCCACAGTAAATCATGTAGTAATAATTATATATCTGTAGATATATTGTTGTGTGTAGACTGACTTGAGTTTGGGACCAGTCAGTGTAGAAAATCATCATATAAATGATCCAGTCTGTCGATTCTGTATAATCGTTCAGCCTTGGTTAGTGCCATGGTACCGCAGGTGTAATTAGGCCAGGGTAGAGTTAATTAAGCAGGCCCGTGGGGCAGGGTTATTAGTGGACATCCTGAGGTCTGTATATTGTCCTGGTGATTAATTTGCATTGTTTATGTAAGGCATTTCTATGTGTTGATTTGCATGCGGTTGTATTGTGTTGTGTGGTGAGTCAGTAGTTGTGATCGCTGACTGATTACCTAATGATGTCATTAGCATGTGGGGCATGCTGACGGCATCATCGTGTTGCAGGTTTGTGCAGTGTTGTTATCAGGTATACGATATTACTGTTCTAGGTATTGTGTTGAGGATTTAAGGGGACCCTTTGAGTATTCAGGGAAATTCTCAGTCACTTAATGAGAGCGAGCAATTAGTTAATTTGCCTAATTATGGGAGAATTAGCGCCAGCTGTCCGCGTAGAGCGACGGTGCCTTATATTAACGTAAATTGTCTTGCTGAAGCCAACGGGATCGATCGATCTTTTGCAACGTTTGCAAGATTAGAGGGGCAGTAATATTGGTATACCTTGAGTTGTTGCAAAACCGTGTGTCATTACTGTGTGGGCATAGTAATTAACGAGTTGCAGTAGTCGCAACCTTATGTGGGCGGTGCTATTATGTTGTTATGCATGCCATTATATGTGTGACCTATGTAACATTTGGGTTACTTTGTTTCTTTAAGTTGTGTTGAGGACTTAAGGATTCAGTGAGTTAATTATGGGTAATTAACTGGATAAGGGGGTGCACATTTGTTGTTGTTGTATGAGTGAGAGCTGTTATGGGAGAACAGTGTTGAACTTAAGCTTGTTGGAATACGTTTCCGGTGCAATTAATTGTCCGTGTGACAACTAATTGACCACTCTAGCTAATTATGTAATTAGCATTCTCATCATGAATTCACGTAGTGGGAGAGGAACTGTCAGAGTCTGTCAGTGATAGTGTTAACGTCAGTTGCTCGAGACTAATTACCTTTCGGGGTTAGGGCAATTAGTGGCTCATGATAATTAGTGGAGTAATTAACATCTGGAGTCTTGAGGACTCAGATGACTCGGTAAAGCAAGGTCATGGGGTTAGCATAATACGTTATATTAATCATATTCTGTCTGGTGACAGTGGATTAAGTTGCACTCATTGTTAATTAGTAATTAACTCCTCTTCCGTGAATTCACCGTGTTTGATGAGACTTGCTTAGGCAGTGCGGAGTGAGACGTATTTATGTATGATTAATTATCGGTCCTGGTGACAGTTAATTAATTGCTTGAGGTTAATTAGGGTAATTAGCACTCATAGTAAAGTAATTATTGACACAGACTGTTGAGAAGCCACCCACTTGGGGTAGGCGTAGTTAACGTAACTCTATTGGGATGTAATTAGTGGTCCGTTTGACCTTAATTAAGAATTACTCACTGAATACTTGCAGGGAGTCAAGTGTGATGTAATTTAAGAGTTTGAGTATTGTGACAAGATGACTGTGTGTTAACGTAGAGTACTATCATGTTGTT
>WNGS01165523.1:3113105-3123184 GCA_020271785.1 Procambarus virginalis
CTTCGTCTCCTGCTTTCCCGGTGTCAATCCACCTTTGTGGTGGTAGTTGACTCTCGTAGTTGCCCTCATGGCTTTAGGGTCCTTTAATCTGGTCCACTCGGTGGTCATCGAGTTCAACATTGGCTGTTCTTATCTCCAGTAAATTTAAGTCGGTTGCTTTTTGCTGGGTTCCCAGCCATATTGGTGTCTCTTTAAATGAGCGTCGGATGCTGCTGCTAAGGAAACTATCCACACTTGCCCCATCTCCTGTAAAGGTATTCCTTATTCCGACCTTTAATTACTTCTGTCACTCTATCTTCTTCCATGTATAATGTAGCCACAAGATATATGGAGGGGATGATACAAACACAAGGTATTTTGTGTTTTATTTAAAACATCATATTCATATATCAATAAACACACAAGTACAATGCCGAAGTTGCTCTCTCTTCATGGATAATTTGGGGCATGCCAATATGGCAACACACTTCCCCCTCTCTCACGTCAACTGTCAAGATCAGCTGGGGCGGCTACCACCGCAGAACTGTTCATTTGTTTTTTCGTCTAGCGTGAGGCGCCCGTTACTTTAAATTCTCATTAATTACTGTATTGATCACACAACACGATTACTGCTACGATGACAATATAACGCACTTGAATCACTGCATTGGTTACGAGCTTAATCAAACATTTCTATTTTAATGCCCACAATAAATTGCTATCATGTCGTACTGCACTGCACTTCATATAATGATATCGAATGCAACAAGATATAACACTGGAGATCTCAGTAATTCCTTTCGCAGGCGAATATTTAATTGATCACTGCACACATGTAAAATTATTCAATACACAGGCATGACATACATATACAGTCTTCATGGTGTAGTGGTAAGACACTCGCCTGGCGTTCCGCGAGCGCTATGTCATAGGTTCATATCCTGGCCGGGGAGGATTTACTGGGCGCAATTCCTTAACTGTAGCCTCTGTTTAACGCAACAGTAAAATGGTACTTGGATGAAAAAACTAATCTTCGCGGCAGGGGATCGTATTCCAGGGACTGGACCTTGAAACGCTACACGTACTAGTGGCTGTACAAGAATTGAACAACTCGTGTATATATCTCAAAAAAAAAAATATATAGATAAAGCATGGATATCAATAATAGTAATAATACAATACTGGGCACATAGCCTAACACCAATAACTGGTTCACTAGAATAATATATATATTCTCTCACTACATCATCATGGTAAAGTCACTTGAAATAAATCATCGTCACAGCAAATTCTTCAATAAATCCAGGTGCTTGCACACACCACATATATATAAATAATAAATACCGTGAGTGCTCTATATAGCCTCACTCTGCACAACCGTGCCTTACTGTGACATAGATCCAGTGAGACTTGCTCACTACATGAAAGATACTCTGGCTAAATATATAGCTGACTAAAGGGGAATTGAGAGGGAACTATAATCACCTACTTCCACCTATCCTCCGGTGAGAGTTGAGTTGTAGCTCCTGGTCCAGGCTCTCGCCTCGTGTAGAGAATGCCTCCACACACACACTGCCGTGTCCTCCAGGAACCCAAGTCAACGTCCCAGGATAATCGCGCCTCGCCACGTTCTGTCCTCCGCAGGTCCTTGCTCCTCCTCCACGTCTTGTAGGGTTGGAGTCGGTCTCCTGGCCGTCAACTTTCCTCCCAATTACGGCTGTCCGCCTACGTCTCGGCTACAGTCATACGGATTCCCAATTAGTATCTTCTTTCACTGCTTTCCCAGTGGAATGGCCCAGCCACTACGACGTCGCTGTGAAGCTATCAGACGTCCCAGACGATACTGCTTAAACTCCACCTGCACAGCACCCGACTCCAGAGCACTTGAAGCTCAATATTCTGTCAATTCCCTCTTCGGTCCACACATGGAATGAAGGAAGACCTCTCGGTGTACTTGCAGACAACGGGTGACGCGTAAGTTCCACGGGATCGGCGTACTACTGTCAGACTGACAGGATCAACCTCCACACATCCGTCCACCTTGACGTGTCGTGTCAGACTGATGGCGCTCACAGAGAACTGGCCCAGCCACTACGTCATCACTGTGAAGCTATCAGCCGTCACTGCATAGACTCCACTCTTGCACAACACCTGTCCCTGGAGCACTTGTTGCTCAATATTCTGTCAATTCCCTCTTCGGCTCAACACATGAACGAAGGAAGACCCCACAGGTGCTGGCAGACCGCTGGTGATGCGTAAATCCTCCGGAGATTGGGTAAACTGTCCAACTGACAGAACCCCCCCAACACACGTCCGACCTCCTTGATGTGCTGTCTCAGACTGATGGCGCCAGCTCGGCGCGATTGCTGGACTCCCCTGCCTTCGTGACGTCATACTTGCCAAGGGAGGTTTTCATTGGCTCCCAGTGCCACATCGCTGACGGTGACCAATCTGGTGTCACTGACGTCACACAGTTTTGGCGGCAAAACGGAGGAGCCAGCGCCATATTGGCGTCCTAAAGGGCCTATACCACAGGCCAAAATACTCTTCTTTTACAAATTTCTCGGCACTGCGAGAACACTACACTCTCCCACATGTCAAACTGATGCCCGCGACGTAGAGAACGCTCGGGTAAAGTGGACATGACTCTTACAGCAGGCATGGGAGAAATATAAGGGGGGGAACACTGTCACAATACCAACTGTCTTAGAGACTTTCTTGAAAATGAAAATGAAAATGAAAATGTTATGTAGGTAAGGTACATACATACAAGTGATTGTACAGAGAGTGATGGAGATCTAAGAGATTCTTAGATGGAGATTCTTAGTTATGTGTTGAATGTGGGTGCTGAAGTTGAGTCTCTTGTCTAGGAATAGGCCAAGAAATTTGCCATCATTTTTATTACTGATGTTAATGTTGTCTATCTGTAGCTGAATTGCATTTGATGATTTGTTTCCAAATAAGATGTAGTAAGTCTTTTCGATGTTTAATGTTAGTTTGTTAGTTGACATCCATAAGTGGACTTTTTTTAATTCATTATTCACAACATTAATTAGTGTATATGGATTGAGGTCTGAATAGATAAGGGTAGTATCGTCAGCAAACAATATAGGTTTGAGAATATTAGAGACATTAGGCAGATCGTTTATATATATAAGAAATAGAAGAGGTCCTAAGATACTGCCCTGCGGCACTCCAACGGTAATTGGTAGAGTGGAAGAAGTTGTATCATTGATGGTTACATATTGGTGTCTGTCACTAAGATAGGATCGGATGTAGTCAAGGGCCCCCAAAGCACCGGTCTCAAAAGACAAGGCTGGCGTGGCCACATAAGCCGAATGGAAGGGGGCTCACTGGTCAGACCCGGTAGCTCCGGCAGGGAGACAAGACTCGAATGCCTCCGTCACCACACCGGAAGGGGCATCTGTTATAAAAGGGTGGCTTGTACTATGGGAAATCTAGTGCTAGTAAGGTGTAGGGGCAGTTAGAATAAAGATGTATCTAGTTGTGGAGATCAGTAAAGGCATGGCCACCAATAAACATATAATCAGTGCCAAATAATTGGCTAAGCAACAAGGTCAGTCTAGAGGTTGATCATAGATCTCCTACACAGGAAGAATGGATACTCCTTTAACTAACTTATTTATTAACCCCTTAACAACCCCCCATATACATTCACACCAATAACAATAATAACAATTACTTTACCACACTATCTTACATTAAAAGCCTTGGTCGACATAAGCAGGATACAAGGTTTTACACTGAACACAAGCTAGGGTAAAGTTCTACTAATGAAGCACTTGAAGCTTGGGTAGCTTAAGGTAGGGAGACCACGTGGTTCCACTGGGACCCCCTTGCAATAACTAGTAATATAACACTGGGAACACCTAATTCATACAAAGTATAATACTCTACACACAGACACGGGTATGCCAGACAATGAGAACGGTACACAGTATACTTAGCTGGGTAACAAAGACACAGAAGTAAAGAAACGAGAGGAAGGGGGGAAGGTTCCTTTCACCACAACACCAGCTCAGAGAAGCCGATGTTTACAGCTCAAACGCCAACAGAGAAGAACGCTCCCAGCAACCAGATCCGGGCTCCCGCCTTGTGGTGCCGGGAGGAGCCTAATTGATCGTGCAGCTATACACATTAAAAATCTTCCCCTATGCATCATACTGTTACTTTACTCGTTCTCAGGATAGTTAATCTTATAACAATGTTATACTTAATCCACAACAAGCTCAAGAGTCTGAATGCTTTGTGAGTAACAAGATTCATCTTACGTTTGGCAAGGAAGATACGAACAAATACACATCGGCAAGTGTGTCAAATACTACAAGGTAGTTTATTTAGCTCAATTTGGCCTCTGGTTTCCAACTGAGGAAGCCAGGGTCGTAACACTCCTCCCCCCTTCAGAGAAAAAAAATGTGACTACTAGAATAGTAGTCATATTTTTTTGTAAGAGTATACAGAGAATAAAAAGGAAAATTCATGACATAAAAGAAAATCAATCAAAACAACAATTTCTCTGCAAGAAAAGTACAAAGGAATTCTCTGAAAGAAAAACACATACACACAAAAAAAAGGGAAGTAAATAAATTGGACACGGAATATTTAATGTCACAGGAGAACCTACAAAAAAAATAAATAACTAAAGCATGACAGTTGGTATATGGCTTCCTGTGGCTCAGATGAATGTTACTCAGGCAACCGGGACAGAGCGTCGGCTATCACGTTGAGCCGGCCCGGTAGGTGGATAATAGACAGATTGAAGTCCTGTAGGTACAATGCCCACCTGAGGATGCATTTATTCTTCTGCTTCATCTGATTCATGAAAACTAGTGGGTTATGGTCCGTGTACACTTCCACTATATTACCTGTGAGGTAGACTTCGAACTTTTTACATGTTAACACTAGCGCCAACGGCTCTTTTTCTACCACTGAATAATTGCGTTGCGCCTTGTCAAATTTCACAAAGTAATAATATACTGGGTGTTCCACTTTATCATCCCCAGTTTGCAACAACACTGCACCAGCACCCGAGTCACACGTGTCAACCTGAATTTTAAACGGACGGTCGAACCTTGGATTAGCAAGCACTGGGGTGGAAGCTAAGATCAATTTCAAATTTTTAAATGCCTCTGCACAGTCTGATGACCACTTAAATTTAACGGCCTTCCGCAACAAGTCTGTGAGAGGAGTGGCAACACTGGAAAAGTTCTGACAAAAGGTCAATAGTACGCACACATACCGATAAATCTTTGAATGTCCTTTTTAGACCGGAGCACTGGATAGTCCAGAATGGCACTGATTTTATCTTGCCGAGGTAACACTTTTCCTTGGCCCACTTCATAACCGAGGTACGTCACTGTGCCTTGGCCAAAATCACACTTTTTTGCATTTAAGGTTAGATTTGCATTTTTCCAAAACTGGGAACAACTGGCATAACCTAGCTATGTGGTCAGCCCAATTACTATCAAAGAGCACAATGTCATCGAAATACGCCCGACAATTTGGCACATTAGCGAGCAAGGAGTTCATTAGCCTCTGGAACGTGGCAGGGGCATTACGCAAGCCGAACGTAACACTTGATACTCAAAACACCCTCGGGTGTCACGAACGCAGTTAGTTGTTTAGCACGTTCAGTGAGCGGGATTTGATAGTACCCCCTTGAGAGATCGAATTTCGAGACGTACGTGGCGTTCCAATTTCGTCGATGCAGTCTTCGAGAGGGGCAGCGGATAGGCATCCACAATGGTCACCTTGTTGAGCTGCCGATAGTCGTGCATAATCGCCAGGAGCCGTCTGGTTTGGGGACCAAAAGGCAGGGCGAGCACCAAGAGCCCTGGCGGCGTGATGAGGCCGTGCTGGAGCAAGAAGTCGACCTCCTTCCGTACGATGGCCTTCTTTTCCGGACTCATCCGATAGGGTTGAAGGCGAATGGGGGTGTAGTCCGTCAACTTGACATCATGGTAAATGGCATCAGTCTGGGTCGGGACCTCCCCGAACAGACTGGAGAATTCGTCAAGCAACGACTGCACCTCTTCACGTTGGGACATCTGCAAATGGGACAGTCCCTCCTCCACAGCATTCACAGAACTAGAATTATTGAGAATGAGATTAGTTGGGTCCCAGAACAATCATCCCCTCCCTCACTGGAAATGGAAACATTGGTTAGTGCAATGGGCCTGGGGCCCTGGAACTTCTTCAGCCGATTCAAGTGTACGAGCATTACCTGGTTACGCTTGTCAGAGTGCCTCACTTTGTACGTGAGGTCCCCAGTCTTTTCTGTCACAATGTAGGGGCCTTCGTACTTGTGGGACATAGTGTTCCCTAGTCGAGGCTTTAATACCAGGACAGGGTCACCAGGCTGAAATACCCGCAACTTAGCCTTAGCATCGTTTCGTTCTTTCATTTTCTTGGGCCTTCCCAAGATACTTTAGTGCAGCAGCCTTGCAGTCCTTGAGTCTCTGGTGGTGTTGCGCAAAGAAAGCCGAACCTTCGGTTAACGTTACGTTCCCTAACAGATTCTCCTGTAACATTTGCAAGGGTCCACGAACTTTATGGCCAAAGACTAACTCAAAAGGAGAACACCCAGTGAACTTTGTAACCCCTCCCTAGCAGCAAACAAAACATACGCAAGTTCTCATCCCAGAAGGTATGGGAACTCTCGCACGATGTCTTCAACATCTGCTTCAGAGTTAGATGGAACCGTTCAATTACCCCTGACTCTGTGGATGGTATGGGCTGGAAACCTTATGAGTTATTCCATGGTCCTTACAAAATTGTTTAAAAAATATCAGACTTAAAGTTAGTACCATTGTCAGTTTGCACGACCCGAGGCAGTCCAAAGTGGAAAAAATTGCAACATACGAGCAACAACAGTCTTTGCTCGGATGTTCCTTACAGCAAAAGCCTCTGGGTAACGAGTCGTGATACACATCATCGTGATTAGGTAAATATTACCAGACTTAGTTCAGGTAATGGGCCAACACAGTCCATTACCACATGAGAAAATGGTTCCTCCGGCACGACAATAGGCTTTAGAGGAGCTTTAGGTGGAGTCTGGTTTGGTTTCCAACAAGTTGACACAATACATGCATTACAAAATTTTGCCACATCGCTTTTCAGCTTGGGCCAGAAAAAATACTTGCAGATTTTGCGATAAGTAATATTAATACCTTGATGTCCCCCCATAGGATCATCATGGGCAGCTGACAAAACTCTTTCTCTATAGCAGGTCGGCAACATAACCTGGTGGACTACCTCCACTCATTGACAAGGGCAAATGAGTGAGGAAATCCCTTTCCTCCCACCATTTCCCTTTTCCTCCCACAGAGAAATCCCTTTCTCTGTGGTCTACATTTTCTCATCAAAATCAGATCATTGTAGTAGTGCCCAGTTACTGCGTCTACAATTCCTCAAATAGACGGCTGCCTCATGACAATCTGCAAGACTGGGGTCAGCTTTCTGTAACTCACTCAAGGAGGCGTCCAGGCCTTGGTCAGATGCCATTGGCCGAGGCTCAACAGTGTTCTCCTCCACCTCCTCACTACTCTCGGTAGGCGGCGGTGGCAGGCTCTCCACAATGTCCTCGGCCACCTTACCTTGAGGTTACCTTGAGGTGCTTCCGGGGCTTAGCGTCCCCGAGGCCCGGTCATCGACCAGGCCTCTGGTTTGCTGGACTGATCAACCAGGCTGTTGGACGCGGCTGCTTGCAGCCTGACGTATGAGTCACAGCCTGTTGATCAGGTATCCTTTGGAGGTGCTTATCCAGTTCTCTCTGAACACTGTGAGGGGTTGCCAGTTATGCCCCTATGTGTGACGGGAGCATGTGTTGAACAGTCTCGGGCCCTGATGTTGATAGAGTTCTCTCTCAGAGTACCAGTTGCACCTCTGTTTTTCAACGGGGGTATTCTGCACATCCTGCCATGTCTTCTGGTCGCATGTGATGTGTTATTTCTGTGTGCAGGTTTGGGACCAGCCCCTCTAATATCTTCCATGTGTAAATTATGATGTATCTCTCCCGCCTGCGCTCAAGGGAGTACAACATTTAGGCTCTTTAGTCGGGTCCCAATAGTTTAGATGTTTACCGAGTGGATTCTAGCAGTAAAGATCTCTGCACGCTCTCTAGGTCAGCAATTTCTCCAGCTTNTATTTATTTTGACATTTTCGGTGATGCTGTGGTCACAAGCTGAACAGCAATGCTGATCGCTCATGCTGCGTGCGCCAGCCTGGTTGCTCTAACAGTACTGTGCCTCTCACACCTGAGATTATTGCCCACGATTTTTTTTAAATGGCGTCTGTTTACAAGAGCCCTGAGGAAGCTACTGTGAACCCCGTGTAGCCGCGGGCCATTGAATCGGGAATGGCACCCAATGGCGTATATATACGCCATGCGCACCGTCGGACATGTTACTCAGGGCGTATATATACACCATGCGCAGTTTAAGGGTTAAAGGGAGGGGGCAAGCACCGCCTGCCGACATGCGAGCTGGGAAGCATAGAACAGGGAAACCACATCCCGCAGGATCGGCGCAAACCGCTTCAGCAAGGCAGCCTATGAGTGGGCCGCTGAGCCCAAGGCACCGGACCCAGGGACGGCCCCAAGCGTCCATACATGCGTCCCTACAAGCGTCAAGTGCGTCAAGCGTGCTTGACGCACTCAAGCCAGTCCGAAGACAGCTCCAGGAGGGAAAAGAAACGCAAGGCTGAAGTCAAAAGGCCACGGGCGCACATGTCCTCAGCAACCTGCGCAGTCGGGAGGGAGGGAACCTGCAAATGGAGCTGCACCATGCCCACATCATGGGAAAGGGCAGGGGGCATACAAGCACTCATCGAGGTGCTCCAGGTCACCCCCCTCCCAGGAAAACCTGAACCACCGTCGCAGCCTCGTGCCACTCAAGGGTGTGGGTACGGCAGAAAGAATGCCAAGCCCCCAAAGCAAAGAGAGGACAGTCCGTCAGCAAGGACGACTCCGGAACCTCGTAACGGACCCAGAAAGGAAACGACGTCCTAAACCTGAAAAAAAACGAATCCATCACCGAGGCATAATCCAGGTCACACAAGAGGTAAGCCACAAGGGCTGCCCGCACCACATACAGGAGACTTGCTATATGTGGTGCACATCCTCGGTGGATGCGAGAAGATGAAAACCTCCGGAAGGACGGAACTGACGCACCCAGGGAGACACAGAACCAAACCTGGGAAGGAGCAGACACCAAATCCAATTCGTATGTAGAGGGGGGGGGGGGAAGAGAACCCCATCCTTGTAACAACAAGTCCTGCTCAAAGAGTAGAAAAACTCAGGCAGGGTCCAGCGGAGCCCAAGGCCCCAAACTCAGCCCCTCTCCCGTCCCGGGATCCTCCTCCGCAGGACCCGGGGCCGAATCATCTCCCAATTTATTTATTTATTTATTTATTTTATTTATACATATACAAGAAGGTACATTGGGAATGTGGGGATACATTTTTTTTTTTTTTTTTTTTTTTTTTTTTTTGAGATATATACAAGAGTTGTTACATTCTTGTACAGCCACTAGTACGCGAAGCGTTTCGGGCAGGTCCCTGGAATACGATCCCCGCCGCGAAGAATCGTTTTTTCATCCAAGTACCATTTTACTGTTGCGTTAAACAGAGGCTACAGTTAAGGAATTGCGCCCAGTAAATCCTCCCCGGCCAGGATACGAACCCATGACATAGCGCTCGCGGAACGCCAGGCGAGTGTCTTACCACTACACCACGGAGACTGCAAGGAGATTACATAACATGGTAATTACAATCTTGTAAAGCCACTAGCACGCGCAGCGTTTCGGGCAGGTCCTTAATCTAAAAAAAATTGTTTAAGTAGGTAAATACTTGCAAAATTATAAAAAAAATGAAAAGAGTACATGGCAAGAAAAAAAAAGAAGATGAGAGAAAATTTTAGGTACAGTATATTAAAGCACTTAGGTAGCTAAGATTGATTGCAATGACAGCTTGAATGGTAGTTGACAAAAATTGGTAGGCACAATACAGCATATGGCTAGCACATAAAAGAAGACAGCAATGAACACAATGATAAGGTTGTTTGGGTTAAATACATAAAAATT
>WNGS01165523.1:3129182-3159068 GCA_020271785.1 Procambarus virginalis
GGGTAACACTAGGTAGCAGAGGCAAATTAAAGCTCAGTGTAGTAAACTAAGACGATGATTTAGGTACTTTTTGGTTTTACAAGGAAGTGTGCAAGGATCTTAAGAAATTCCAGGTGGTCTTCACATTAGAGCAAGGAGAAGTTCCTGAGATAAGAGGGAATAGTAACCAGGTACTACTAGAAGAGATTGGAATTACCAGTGGTAATTCCAGGAATTCCAGTAATCCAGGTAAGGAAACTCTTGCTAGAGTAGGATGTGGCAAAGACTATAGGCCCAGATGGAATCTCCCCTTGGATCCTAAAGGAAGGAGCAGAAGCACTGTGCCTACCACTCTCCATAGTGTATAACAAATTACTGGTATGGGAACTGCCAAAAATTTGGAAGACGGCTAATATAGTCCCGATATACAAGGAGGAGGATAGACAGGAGGCACTGAACTACAGGTCAGTGTCCCTAACTAGCATACCATGCAAGTTGATGGAGAAGGTTGTTCGAAAAAAACCAGCATGAATGTAATGAAACGCCATGTTCTGGGCAAGACCGGAGTCTCCGAAGCTTACTAGACTGATATGCTAAAGTCAAACTTTGGTATCAGTCATGTGTATGGAGTTCTGTGGCCTACTGGGGGACCACAAGCCTGGCCCCCCTCAGAGAGGCATGGGGGAGCAATGGCCTATAGACACCCCCGTGTGATTGGAAGCATCCTATGTCTGCCATCGACCAGCTCAGGCACCCAGAAGGGAAGCATCCCAAAACAAACCCCTATTCTAGTGAAAATATTGCTACCAAAAGCTAAACAAGTGGATAGAACTCCCCTAAAAGAAACGAGCAAACAAGCATGACATTACACATCGCTGCGCCACTGTCTGCACACCTCCCCCCTCCTCGGAGGAGGAAAAGGGAGCCCAGACCCCCCCCACGCCGGCTATCCACCCGTCAGTTCTGAGGCTGGATGTCAAAACACACGAAAAACTGCTGACCGGCAGGAGGGAGGGATGCTAGAGAGCCTCCAGGTCTCACCCAGAAAATGGCGTTTCGTTACATTCAACGCTGGTTTTCTGGGGAGAGCCCCTTTGGCTCCCAGGAGCTAACCACCCACAGAGGAAAAGTATAATAGGGACTTACCCGGGAGACAGTCGCCGCTCACTATTCAACTCTAAGTCGAGACAACTGGCTGCAACCGCCGACCCAAAGCGACACAGGCCAGACTGGGCCCCAGAACGTTCATGAGGTAATGGGCAGCTAGGACCCTGCTCGACCGCCAAAATCCCTACGCTCAAATGTGAGCCCAGGACATATTGCCAAAGACGGCAGCAAGAGCAGCAAACTTAAGAACGTCATGGGCACGGAGATAAACCGCAGGCTGGCTAGCCTTATTAACTCTGTGGACGATCTGGGAGACCCGCACCCGCGAACAGGGAAGAAGGGAAACAGGATCAACCCAAAGCGCGTCCCTGACACAGAAGCCGTGGCGCCCAAATAACAGCGAAGAGCCACAACCGGACACAAAACATGATGCACCCCTGGCCTAACCAACCAAGCATCAACAACCGAAGGACCCCTCCGGAAAGCAGCAGTCTCATTCTTCGCCAGAAAAGAAGGAAATGGCTGCAGACGGACAAAACCATCATGAAGACCGAAAGAGCAGAAACCCCTGCGCCAGTGGAGAGCATGAAGCACCCCAACTCGACCCCCAGAGGCCAATGCCAACAGAAAAAGAGCCTTGGAGAAACAATCCTGAACCGAAAGGGCCACAACAGACCGAGGAGAAGAAAGAGAGCACTCTGTCCAACGACCAGAACGGCTCAGGTGGAGCATGAGCAGGCCGGAGGTGAAACAACACACGAGACAGCTTGGGAAACAGTGCAGAAGCAACATCAATAACGAAAGCAAGCTGAAACGGCTCCACCAGCGCCGCACGATACGAGGCGACAGTGTTAGGCAGAAGATGACAGTCCAGGAACAACCAACAGAGAAAGGACAGCACGACCCTAACAGAAAGCAAAGTACAATGACGAAGACGCAAGAAGAAATGGAAGGACTGCCAGGAAATTCCATACTGCCGCCGAGATGAAGCTCGCAGGTGGGACACTAACAAGGAAGCCACCTGATCACTATAGAGATGAAGATAAACTTGAGTCAAAAGAACCATACGCGAAGACTCTAGGAGAAGATCGAACCAGCCATGTGATGTTCCGGTCCAATCTACTGGAAGAGGCAGAGCAACAGGAAAACCTCCGGGTTCGGATACCGAGAGACAGCGCCTGAAACCATGGCTGGGCCGGCCACCACGGGGCCAAGAGGACAACTCTCCCCTGGTAAGTCTCCAAGCAATCCAGGACCTGGAGCAACAGCTGAACCAAGGGAAAGAGGTACAGGAACCCCCACCTCGACCAGTCCTGCCAAAAGGCATCGACCCCGACAGCCTTGCAGTCGGGGAAGGGTGCCACATACAGGGGAAGGCACCGCGACCACGCCGATGTGAAGAGGTCCACCTCGGGGTGCCCGAATGTCTGGCAAAGCCAACTGAAGGAGTCGGCATCAACCGTCCATTCCATGGAGAGGGGAACGAAACGAGACAGGTCACTGGTCAATACGTTGGACACTCCCCACACGTGAACTGCCAGGAGAGCCAAACCCCGAGAACTCAGCAAATGAGTCACCCGAAGCGACTAGCGCCAAAGAGCCAAGGACCGCATCGAACCCTCTCCGTTCAGACAATGAACCACCGGGGAGCAGTCCGAATGGAGTCGGATCGTCGATCTGTGGGCGACCTGAATCCTCCGAAGAGCAAACCACACCACTGCGAACTCCCGCACTGTGCTGTGGGCTCGTCGGAAGAACGGACCCCCACCGTCCCTGGCCGGCCTCGTGAGCACTGGTCACAAAGCCCCAGCCGAGAGACGAACACATCCGTGAACACATCGAACGTGGGCTCGGGTAGGCGCCAAGACACTGAACCACGAAAAACCCGAAGAGGAAGCCGGTGACGCAGCAGCCGATGCAAGGCTCCCTGGGGTCCGAACCCAGTGATAGCAAGAGGCGGCAGAAGGGACGTCCCCGAAGGAATCAGAACAGCCGACAAAGCCAAACCCGACCCGGTGGGTAGACCATCATCGCGAAGCTCAGGCTCCCACACAGACCCTCGAGCAACTGCCAGGTGACCCGGGAGTCCCCCAGAAACAGGTACATGCGAGACCGCAGCCGCAGGAGAGACTTCGAAGGGAGAGACAAGGAAGTGGTTCGAGAGTCCCACACAAGACTCAGCCATGTCCGAACCTGGGAGGGAACCAGATGGGACTTCCTCCAGTTCACCAAGAACCCGAACCCGGTGATCTGGGAAAGAACCAAATCCCTGGCTAGCACACAACTGGACCAGCTGGGAGCCCAAACCATCCAGTCGTCGAGATAGACCAACACCTGAACACCTAAGAGATGCAGATGGGCCACGACGACCCGTGTAAGGTGTGTGAATACGCAAGGTGCCAGGTTCAACCAGAATGGGAGACAACGAAAGCAGAAACCTTGACGCCCCCACAACAAACCTGAGCCAGTCCCTGAACCCTAGATGAATTGGGATGTGCCAATAAGCGTCCTGGAGGTCCAGGGACAACATCCAAGCGCTCGGCTCCAACAGGAGCCGAACCTGGGACAGCGTAGTCATCCGAAAGGAGGGGCAACGAACCCAGGGATTCAGACTGGACAAGTCCAGAATGAACCGCAGGTTTGCACAGTCCCGTTTCGGTACTGGAAACAAACAGGAAACCCATCTGAGGAACGTCATTGTTTCGACCATGCCCAAGCAAACCCACTCCAAGATGACTTGACAGAGCTCAGGGGAAGAGGCCTGCCCCGCCAGCCCCGAACCTCCTAAAGGAGGAGGGGCCACCCAACACCACCGCAGGCCGAGAGAAACGACCCGAAATACCCACAAATCGTGGGACAAAGCATGAGCGAACAGTGCAAGCCTTCGCCCCATCGCCCTGTCAATGGGGCAAACCGCGAAAGGGCCGGTGCCCCTTACGAGACCCAGAACCTCAGTCAGAGCGACCACCGCGCCTACCAGACGAAGGCAGGACCGAAGGCAGGACAGAAGGTGGGGCCGAACACGAACCCGTCACCTGTGGCCTACCGGAGGAACCCCAAGCCCTGGCATGACCCCTCCGGGAAGGCCTACCCACTCCTAGAGAACCAACAAGTCAGACATAGGCCGACAAGTAGCCGAAGCAGCCTGAATATACTGCGCCACGGCAGAATCCTTAAAATGCAGAGGACAAAAAGGCGAAGACATCCTAAGAATCAGGGCCCAGGCTGATTAACCCTTACACTGCTCAGGGGTCCTGGGGACATTTACACCCCTGTGCACAAGAAAAAAAAAATTCCAAAAAATTTTTTCGTCTTCTAAACATGTTAATTTGTGTCCCCTGAGCACGGGAAAAATAGCAAAAAATCGTAGGTCACATATTTTGGGCGCAATTGACCGAGGAAGTCTGGCAAAAAGTGGGCGTTGACAGAGCGGTCGTCAGGGCCGGCCAGCTTCACCCGCGCTGACAGATGGGAGTTGCCACAAAGATATTATTACCTAATTGTTTCAATGTCTCCGATTGATTTTTTCTTAGTTTTTTGCAGTAATATTATTCAATAGTGTGTATTGTAATATATTTATATAATAAAAGTGGTGAATAATCGCTATACTCAAATGTATGGTGTGCATATTAGTAATTCAATTATTATGTTCATAAAACAATAAACAAATAGTTTTGCTGCTATTACACTCTATACACAGGTTATATATAAGTATCTGCATATTTTGGTTACCATAACGAACCACTAAGTTGGTATTGAGAGTCGAAAAGCAACGAAGAGTTACCGCCACACACCAGCCAGCCACTCGCTGCCACTCCCTCAACACATGCACTAAACTTTCTCCCCCAACAATACCATTTGTGGTGTTATTACACTATATACAGACGTTATATATAAGTATGTATATATTTTGTTCACCACAACTGTACAGCTAAGCTGATATAGTTAGTTCAGGCACTAAGAGTCGTCGGTATGCACAGCTGGCGGCTCCCTCACTCATTCAAGGTCACACACACACTAAACTTTCTCCCCCAACAATACTGTTTGCTGCTATTACACTCTATACACAGGTTATATATAAGTACTTGCATATTTTGGTCACCATTACGAACCACTAAGTTGGTATTGAGAGTCGAAGAGCAACGAAGAGTTACCGCCACACACCAGCCAGCCACTCGCTGCCACTCCCTCAACACGCGCACTAAACTTTCTCCCCCAACAATACCATTTGTGGTGTTATTACACTATATACAGACGTTATATATAAGCATGTATATATTTTGTTCACCACAACTGTACAGCTAAGCTGATATAGTTAGTTCAGGGACTAAGAGTCGTCGGTATACACAGCTGGCGGCTGGCGGCTCCCTCACTCATTCAAGGTCACACGCACTAAACTTTCTCCCCCAACAATACTGTTTCAGTGTTATTACCCTATATACACATATTTATATATAATATCTACATGTTTTATGCACTGTAACTGTACACCTAAGCTTGTAGTGCGCCCAAAGAGCATAGTGGCCACCCTCTAAACAGCTTGACAAATCGTGCAGACGACGTCACCTCCGTCACCCAATGGCTGCTCCCAGCATAATCCTTTTGCTGTTATTACACTAATACACACTTATATATAAGTATCTACATTTGTGTTCACCATAGAGAACCACTGAGCTGTATGGTGAATGTAAACAATAACAGGTGGCCACACAGTCAGTAAACGATGCTGTCTCCCTGTCTCTCAGCATCACTCCTCCACAGCGCTAATTATTACAACAATCCTGCTATTATCACAACCCTGGTTATTTATATCACAGTCACGGGTCATNTATCAACCACGAGCGTGGCAGACTTTTGAAAGAGAAATTGACAATATGCCCATGCACTCAGCCCCGGGTCCAGACTCATGGAATTCAATATTATAAAGAATGCAAAGTGCCAGTAGCACAGGCACTCAGTATAGTGTAGAGGAAGAGCTGGACACAGCGGAGATACCAGACGCGCTTAAAGCAGCAGACATTGCCCTCTACACAAGGGTGATAGCAAAGCATTGGCAAAGAATTATAGACCAGTTGCACTAACGTCCCACATAATAAAAGTATTTGAGAGAGTGATCAGGAGTCAGGTCACTAGATTCATGGAAACCAATGACCTCCACAATCCAGGCCAACATGGATTTAGAGCAGGAAGATCATGCCTCTCACAGCTACTTGACCACTATGACAAAATCACTGAGGCATTAGAGGAAAAACATAATGCAGATGTCGTGTACACAGATTTTGCAAAGGCATTCGACAAATGTGACCATGGAGTGATTGCACACAAAATGAGGTCAATGGGTATAACTGGTAAAGTAGGACACTGGATACTCAATTTCTTGTCGAACAGAACACAAAGAGTAACAGTCAATCAAGTAAAATCGAGTCCGAGCGCAGTTAAAAGCTCTGTACCTCAAGGTACAGTCCTTGCACCACTGCTGTTCCTTATTCTCATATCGATATAGACAAAAACACAAGTCACAGCTTCGTGTCATCCTTTGCAGATGATACAAAATCAGCATGAAAATTACCTCTGCTGAAGACATTGATAAACTACAAAGAGATATATACAAAGTTTTCGATTGGGCAGCAGAAAAAACATGATGTTTAACGGTGATAAATTCCAGGTACTCAGATACGGCAAAAATGAGGATCTAAACATAATACAGGGTACAAAACACAATCGAATCTGCCCATAGTTGGAAAAACAGCATGTCAAGGATTGGGAATAATGATGTCCGACGACCTAACGTTTAGGGAGCATAACCAAGCAAGTATTGCGTCAGCCAGAAAAAATATAGGATGGATTACGAGAACCTTCAAGTCCAGAGATCCCCTCACAATGGTTGTACTCTTCAAATCACTTGTGTTGTCCCATCTTGAGTACTGCTCAGTACTCACTTCCCCCTTCAGAGCAGGGAGAGATTGCTGAAAATGAGGGAATACAGAGACATATACGGCACGCATAGACGAGATAAAGCACCTAAATTATTGGGATCGACTCAAAGCTCTCCAAATGTGCTCACTAGAAAGGAGACGAGAGAGATACCAAATAATATACACATGGAAAATACTGGAGGGACAGGTCCCAAATCTGCACAGTAAAATAACAACGTACTGGAGTGAACGACATGGAAGAAAATGCAGAATAGAACCAGTGAAGAGCAGAGGTGCCATGGGCACAATCAGAGAACACTGTATAAACATCAGAGGTCCACGCGGTTGTTCAACGTCCTACCAGCGAGCATCAGAAAATTACAGGAACAACCGTGGACATCTTCAAGAGGAAACTAGATTGTTTCCTTCAAGGAGTGCCGGACCAGCCGGGCTGTGGGGGTATGTGGGCCTGCGGGTCCGCTCCAAGCAACAGCCTGGTGGACCAAACTCTCACAAGTCAAGTCTGGCCTCGGGCCGGGCTTGGAGAGTAGAAGAAACTCCCAGAACCCCATCAACCAGGTATCAATCAGTGTAAAGTTAAGAAAGACAGCGGTTAGTACAATATAGTTTGTGGAATGGGTGATGGTGGCGAGGTGATGGTGGCGTGAGTGGCGAGTGAAAACTGGAGAATGGCAAATTAATGAGTGTGGGGTGGGTTGGTTGAGGAGGGAGGGGTACGGATCGAGGAGGAACAGTGGTGGGTGGGGTGTGTACAGGTGGAGGCACGCGAGTGGAGGAGGCGGGCAGGTCGGTTGACTCAGTGAAGGCGGTTGGCAGTATCCTTCCTGCCGGCTAGACGAACAATAATTTGAAGTTTTCTTCTTAGTTATTATCTATCTTTCTTGTTTCTTGATGTCTGGTGAATGGAGACTTGTGTGACTAACTGCCGACAACCGCATGGGTCTCGCATCGGCGATGGCAGGTGCATATAATATATGCTGGTAGAAGTGATGAGTTACTATGACACGCGTTCACTCCCCCGACGACTGCTGGCTGCAAACTTTATTTATTTATTTATTTATTTATTTGTATATATACCAGAAAGTACATTGGGATTGTGAGGATACATAATATTGTAATTACAATCTTGTAAAGCCACTAGTACGCGCAGCGTTTTGGGCAGGTCCTTAATCTAAGAAAATTTTAAGTAGGTAAATACTTGCAAAATTTATAAAAAATGATAACAGTTACAAGGCAAGGAAAAAAATAAAAGATGAGGGAAAATTGTAGGTATATTAAGCACATAAGTAGCTCAGATTGATTGCAATGACAGCTTGAATGGTAGTTGACAAAAATTAGTAGGCAATACAGCATATGGTTAGCACATAAAAGAAGACAGCAATGAACACAATGATAAGGTTGTTTGGGTTAAGTACATAAAAATTGGGAGATTGGGTAACACTAGATACAGAGCAAATTTAAAGCTCAGTGTAGGAAACTACGAAGATGAAATTATTTACTTTTTGGTTTTGCTTTTAAATAAGGCAAAAGTTTGACAGCTTTTCAATTCATTAGGGAGTGAGTTCCATAGACTAGGTCCCTTAATTTGCATAGAGTGTTTACACATATTAAGTTTGACTCTGGGGATATCAAAGAGATATTTATTTCTGGTGTGGTGATAATGGGTCCTATTACAACTGTCCAGGGAGAGTTTCAGAGCATGGTTTGCATTTAAGAAGAGGGTTTTGTAAATATAGTTAACACAAGAGAATGTGTGGAGGGAGTTAATATTTAGTAAGTTTAGGGAGTTAAACAAGGGAGCTGAGTGTTGTCTGAAAGCAGAGTTTGTTATTATTCTGATAGCAGATTTTTGCTGGGTGATAATGGGCTTAAGGTGGTTTGCAGTGGTAGACCCCCATGCACAGATACCATAATTAAGATAGGGGTAGATTAGTGCATAATATAGTGAGAGGAGAGCAGAGTTAGGAACATAATATCTTATTTTAGAAAGTATACCAACTGTTTTAGAGAGTTTCTTAGTTATGTGTTGAATGTGGGTGCTGAAATTGAGTCTCTTGTCTAGGAATAGGCCAAGAAACTTGCCATCATTTTTATTACTGATGTTAATGTTGTCTATCTGTAGCTGAATTGCATTTGATGATTTGCTTCCAAATAAGATGTAGTAGGTCTTTTCGATGTTTAATGTTAGTTTGTTAGTTGACATCCGTAAGTGAACTTTTTTTTAATTCATTATTCACAACATTATTTAGTGTATGTGGGTTGGGGTCTGAATAGATAAGGGTAGTATCGTCAGCAAACAATATAGGTTTAAGAATATTAGAGACATTAGGTAGATCATTGATATATATAAGAAATAGAAGAGGTCCTAAGATGCTGCTCTGAGGCACTCCAACGGTAATTGGTAGAGTGGGAGAAGTTGTATCATTGATGGTTACACATTGGTGTTTGTCACTAAGATAGGATCGGATGTAGTCAAGGGCGAGGCCTCCAAGGCCAAACTCTCCATGAACGAGGGGACACTCAATGTAGGGTCACTAAGCAACACCACGATGATGACTAATCCCTTACTACAAGTGCTAAAATATATTCCTTTATAGTACTGGTTGAATGATGACCCAACCCAGCTATTTAACTTGCTATATTACTCAGCAGTCCGCAACTGTCAACCAAACCAGAGAGGTGGTGCCACTACACTTTAGTACGACCGAGCAGATGCCATTTATGCTCTGGAGTTATCACAACTTCTGAACTAAGGGATATCAGAACATTTCAAGGGATAGTTCCTTTCAGAACATCTTTGGACCAAGGGATAGTTCCTTTTCAGAACATCTTTGGACCAAGGGATAGTCCCTTTTCAGAACATCTCTGGACCAAAGGATAGTTCCTTTTCAGAACATCTCTGAACCAAGGGATAGTTCCTTTACAGAACATCTCTGGATCCAGGGATAGTTAATTTTCAGAACATCTCTGGACCAAGTAAGTAATTATCAAATGAAGACACCAAACCGGGAAGGCTATGTAGTACCACCAAATGTGCGGAGTAATCAGAGGGCGCTAAATATCACCAAGGATGCCAAAACGAGAACAGAAACGCATAAGGCGAACGATATAAAAAAATATCCGATTCACCAAGAATTGTATCAAGGGACAATTGACCATGAGGGACAGTCGGAAAGCAAGACACGCTCGTCCTGGAAGTCAGGACATTCAACAAAAACGTGCACGACCGTAAGAGGAACAATGCAATTTGGACAATAAGGAGCAGGATGGCGCTCCATTAAGTGACCGTGAGTTAAATGTGTATGGCCAATATATAACCTAGCCAGAGCCATTTCCCATCACCGGTTACGGTGGTAGGAGGAAGGCCACAGGGACACACGACTCTTAAGAGTTCGAAGTTTGTTACCAGTAACAGAAGACCAACAACCCTGCTAATGGGTAAAGATGGAAGAATGAATAACTTGGAAAAAGTCGGAATAAAGAATACCTTTATGGGAGATGGGACAAGTGCGGATAGCTTCCTTAGCGGCAGCATCCGCACGCTCATTTAAAGGAACACTAACATGGCTGGGAATCTAGCAAAACTTTACCGACTTAAATTTACTGGAGATAAGAAACAGCCAATGTTGAATCTCGATGACCACCGAGTGGACCAGATTAAAGGACCCCCAAAGCCATGAGGGCACTACGAGAGTCAACTACCACCATAAAGGAGGATTGACAACGAGAAAACAGGAGACGAAGAGCATAAAGAATAGCATAAAGTTCTACTGAGAAGATGCTAGTCTCCGGAGGAAGGCGACACATATAAGTGTGGTCAGGAAAAACAACAGAGTAGCCCACACCGTCAGTAGAGACCTATCGGTGAAGATGGAAACGAAGTGTGGAAGTGAGTGGGAGTGTGAAGAAAATTTCTCAAGGAAAAGGCGTTTCAGAACTGTAGGAGGGGTAAAAGCTTTAGTGATGCGGATCAGGGAAGTACAAAATTTGGGAAGGGGGACCCTCCACGGGGGCAAAGATGGAACAATACGAGGAGAAACATTGATAATACGAACCGAAAGAATCATGTAATGGAGACAAACGAAAGAGGAAGGTGGTGAAGAGGAACAGGAACTACAGGAGGGGTAAAAGTCAAAGTACGACAGAGGCGAGAGTGAGGATGCTGTAAGGACCGTGCAAGATAGCGAAGACAGTAGTGATCACGGCGGCCTGGAGAGATAGGAAGCCAGTGTCAGCATACAAGCTGAGGGTAGGAGTTCAACGAAAGGCACCAGAGCTGAGGCACAACCCAGTATGGTGCAAAGGATCAAGACGGCGAAGAGTAGAACGAGAAGCAGAAGAGTATGCAGGGCAACAATAATCTTGTCTAGACAGAACGAGAAAGGAGTGCAAATAGAGGAGTGTGCGCCTATGCGCTCCCCAAGAAGTATGGGACAAAACCTTAAGTAGGTTAAGGGCCTTAGAGCATTCAACTCGGAGGTAAGAGATATGGGGCGACCAAGACAAACAAGTGTCAAAGATTAACCCCAAAAGCTTCACAGAATCTTTGTACACAAGGGGATGACCATAAAGTGACAAAGGACGAAGGACGACATGCTTCCGAGTTAAAGTTATAGCAAAAGTCTTCGTTGCAGAGAACTTGAAACCATGATTGGTGGCCCAAGACGACACGGCATCAATCGCAAGTTGAAGCCGCCATTGAAGGAGAGGCGAATCATCACCTCAACAGCAAAGAGTAAGATCGTCAACATAAAGAGCAGAGAAGATGTCAGAAGGAAGGGAGGAAAGAAGACCATTGAGGGCAACCAGAAAAAGAGTAGTGCTCAGAACACTATCTTGGGGGTACACCTTCGTATTGCCGAAAAGAGGGAGAGAGAGTGGTACTAAGCCTGACTCGAAAGGAACAACGAGAGAGGAAGCTTTGGAGGAAGAGAGGGAGATTACCACGAAGGCCAAAAGAACGAAGTTGGGACAAAATATGGTATCTCCAGGTTGTGTCATAAGCCTTTTCCAGGTCAAAAAGGACAGCAACAATGGAGATCTTTGCAGCAAAAGCAGTACGAATATAGACCTCCAAGTTCACCAGGACATCAGTTATGCTGCGGCACTTGCGAAAACCAAATTAAGAATGAGAGAGGTGGTGATGGTGTTCCAAGAACCACATCAGACGAACATTTACCATATGCTCAAAGAGTTTGCAGACACAACTCATGAGGGCAATAGGGCGGAAGTCCTTAGGGGATTTCCAGAGAGACCCCGGTTTTCGAATAGGAAGTACAACGGCATCGAGCCAGTCCTCAGGGACTGACGACGACTCCCAGACCTGGTTATGCAGACTCAGTAAATACCGAGACGTGCAAGGAGGGAGATGGCAAAGCATCTCATAATAAATGCCATCGGAGCCCGCTGCCGTAGAACTACAGAGGGCCAAGGCATACTGACATTCAGAGAGAAAGGATCGTTATAGGGAAGGCGGAGATGAGGATGGAAATCTAAGGGATGAGATTCAGGAACGGGCTTACAAAAAAGGAAGGATCGAGGAAGATGAGAACCAGAGCTAAAAGAAGAAAAGTGGGAACCCAGTTCGGTCGCGACTTGCCCTGGGTCCGCCACAAGAGTACCACGAAGGTGAAGAACCGGCGAGATATCTAGAACAAACTTACCCACAATCTTGCGGATCTTCTTCCAGATCTGTGGTAGAGGAATATCGAACGTAATGATGGAAACGTAAGATTTCCAACTCTCACGCTTAGCTGTACGGATGGTCCTACGGGCCACCACACTTGCTTTCCGAAACAAAATAGAGGAATCAGCCATCTGTCAGCGTCGGTGTTTCTTCCAGGCTGCACGCTTACAGCGGACAGCCCGAGCACAGTCCGCATTCCACCAGGGAACGCACTTCTGCGTGCCCCGGGAGGTAGAGTGAGGAATAGAGTGGAGGGCAGCATCGATGATGGTGTGATGAAAAAGGAGGAGGGGGCGAGGAAGAGGCAGGGAGGAGAGGTCAGTGAGAGTAGCACGAAGGGTGAATAGATTCCAGTCCGCCTTGGCAAACTGCCACCTAGGGAAGAAGAGGGAAGGGTGAAAAGAGAAAAAGGTAACAAGGATGGGGAAATGGTCACTGTTATGGAGGTCATCAAGAACCGGCCACGTGAGACCTAAGTAAAGGGATGACGAGCAGAGAGAAAGATCAAGACAGGAAAGGGTGCGAGTTCGAGAGTCTACATGGGTGGACTCACCATAATTCAGAAGAGACAGGGAAGAAGAGAGGACAAATGGTTCGAGAAGGCGGCCTCGGGTGTTTGTCTGAACATCACCCCAAAGGTTATGTCGACAGTTGAAATCACCCAAAAGGAGCACCGGCTCTGGCAAGGAGTCCAGAAGGTGCTTAAGATCAGGAAAGGAAAGCGGGATATTTGGGGCAAGATAAATGGAACAGACTGTATACTTACTCACAAAAACACGGGCAGCAGAACAATGGATAGGCGATGGAAGAAGTAGGGGAACGAAGGGAATATCAGTACGAATCATGAGAGCAGGAGAGTTATGGGCCCCAGCAAGAGTGAGGGGGGAAGAAAGAAAAGAATAACCACGAAAGTGACCAGGCAGACGGGTAGGGTCCGGAGGAGGAGGAGGAGGAGTCAACTGGGAGGGAAGGTCAAGGACAGCTGGAGGAGGAGGGGGGGGGGAAGAAAACGGGGATTGCACCTCAGCAAGGGCAGCAACTGAGAGGGAATCAGGGGCTAAAGAAACCTCCATAGCTGGGACAGGGGGCCCGACCACCGAAATGGAAGGGGACGGAGTGAGAGATTCAGAGGTGGGGGGTGAGGAAGAAAGCGATGCCTTCTTACCTACCGGGGAGGGCGAAGGAGAGGGGTCAGGCTTTCGTTTCTGACTCAAAGTGACAGGTGTTCCAGCAACAACGTACTGAGCAACAGACTCAATTATCTCAACAGGAGAAGATGAAGATTGCTGGGATGGTGATGGACATCAGCCTGGACAGGCGGCGTGGAGGGCCAAGAGACTGGGGGGGGGGGGGGGAAGGATGAGAAGAAGGATTGGGGAAAGAAGGGAAAGAAGACACAGGAGACATGGCAGACTGGGTAGGAAGGGGGAAAACTTCAGATGGAGAACCAGGAGAGGGGGCCCCTTCGGGACAGAACGTAAAGGAACAAGGGAGGAGGACTCGACCCTGCCACAGAGGAGGGAGGGGGAGCGGGGGGGGGGGTAATCTGTCTGGGCCAAATGTAGCGGGGCCACAGAGCCCGGTTTTCCATCACAGTCCGATGCGGGGGTCTGGTCGCCCATCCCATGAGCCTGGGGCAAGAGAGGTCGTGTCAGTATCCATATATCATGTATTTTAAAAGATCTGGGGCCTGGAACCAAGGGATACCACCTACCAGAGCAGCCAGGGAGGCCAAGCGCGGGTCAGTGCAGGAAGGAATGTGTCGTCCCCCAGCGGTGCTCCCCCCTTTTTGACAGGAGAGTCCTACTGCTTCGTCCATTCTTCTACACTGGTGCAAAGACATCATTCTCCCTTTCGTCCCAGCCTGGACACCCAGCCATCCACTTAGGGAAGCCTTTCACGGGCGACCCCTCCAGTGAGCGGTCCAGGGACTCACAAGGACCCTATGTTTGTGTTCATTCGCACGTACAACTCCCAAAGAGCGACAGGAAAGGGGGCGGGGGCAACCCTCACCGGTCCCAGAGAGGTGTATGTGGGCCACCTCACCATGACAAGGAAACACAATGGAGGGGATTAGCACTGGAAGGGATCGTGCGAGGGTCAACACCGAGCACTCCCAGTGAGAGGGATGGGGAGGGGAGGGTAAATGATGCAGTTGTCACAATGAGTGTAGTAGTTACTCCAAGTGATGAGGTGGTCACCACAGGGGGCTTGGGACTCAACCCTACCACAGAGGAGGGAGGGGGTAGTCAGTAGGTTCAAAGGGGTAGCTTGGTCTGGGTCCAATGTAGCAGGGACTACAGAGTGGCATAGAAACGAGGAGGTAATAATTTAATTCACGAATGAGCTCCCATACCGACCATGAAACCACAATTAGAGGATAGGACACCCAACAGAGACAGGCTGGGGACCCTCCAGGGGTACATCGAGAGTATACTCCCCACAATCGCCATCTTAAGAACCGTCAGTTCATCGAGATTGGGTTCAGCAACGAAAGGAAGATTGACAATAAAAGCGTCCCCTGGCTCGCAAAGTTGGGTACCACAGTTCTACGGGTGAGTGTGCGTGCCTCCCCAAACACCCGGGCATCAAAACAGAAGATGTCTGACAGAATAATCAAGACTAGCAAGAGGTCGACGGGGAAGGCATTAGAAAGGAGAAGAGGGGGGGATAGATGAAACAGTGACCAGCATAATTAGTGAAGACGACAGCAGGAGCATGACACCGCAAAAAAAATATGTTCTTAAGGCCGACGACTCCCAGATAGTTATAAATATTCAATAAATACAGAAATGTGCATGGAAGGGGATGGCGTAGCATCTCATAATAAATGTCTTCAGAGTTTGCTGCCATAGAACTGCAGAGGGTCAGGCCAGACTGGAGTTTCGGGAAAGGGCATCGTTATAGGGAAGATGAAGATGTGTGCGAAATATATGGGACAAAATTCCTAAGGGACTTAATGAGTAAGGAAAGAGGAAGGAAGATGAAAACCGGAGCTAATAGTTGAAAAGAGTGAATCCAATTCGGATGCGACCGACACTGAGTCCGCCACAACAGAATCATGGAGGTGAAGGATTGGCGAGACACCTGGAATAAATTTACCTGCTATCTTACGGTTTTTCTTCCAGATCTGGGGGAGAGGAGTGTCAGCTGTAATGGTGGAGACATCATTTCCAACTCTCATGCTTAGCCATATGAATGGACCTAAGGGCCACGGCACTTGCCTTCCGAAATAAAATAAGAGAATCAGGGATCCGTCGTCACTGGTGTTTCTTACAGGCTGCACGCTTACAGCAGATAGCTTGAGGACAACCTAAATTCAACCAGGGAATGCACTTCCGTGTGCCTCAGAGGGAGGGCTCGAGGAGGGCTCGAGGGAGAGGCAGATCCGGAAGGTTGAAAAGAGTAGCATGTAGGATGAAGAGAATCCAGTCAGCCTTGGCAAACTGCCACCTAAGGAAAAGAGAGGGAAGGGTGAAAATAAAAGGTGACAAGGATGGGGAAACGGTCACTGTTATGGAGGTCATCTAGAACCGGCCACGTGAAATCTAAATGAAGATAAGACAAGCAGAGAGAAAGATCAGGACAGAAAAGGGTTCGAGTGTGTGTGAATCAACACGAGTTGGTTCACCGAATTTAGAATAGACAAAGAAGAAGAGAGGAGAAATGGTTCGAGAACGCGGCTCCGGGTATTCGTCAGAGCATCACCCCAGAGGTATGCCGACAGTTGAAAACCAAAGGAGTCCAAGGAAGGGCTCTGGTAACGAGTCCAATAGGTGTTTAAGATGAGGAAGAGAAAGCGGGACATTTGGGGGAAGATATATGGAACAGACAGTATACCATTTACCCACAGAGATATGGGACACGGAACACTGAATGTACGACTGAAAAAGTAGGGGGACGAAGGGAATNTATCCCTATCTTAATTATGGTATCTGCATGGGTTCAACCACTGCAAACTACCTCAAGTCCACCTCACCCAGCAAAAATCTGCTATCAGAATAATAACAAATTCTGCTTTCAGACAACACTCAGCCCCCTTGTTTAACTCCGTAAACATGCTAAACATAATCTCACTCCACAAATTCGCTTGTGTCAGCTACATTACAAAACCCTGTCCTTAAATGCAAATCCTGCTCTAAAACTCTCCCTGGACAGATGTAATAGGACCCATTATCACCACACCAGAAATAATATTTCTTTGATATCCCAGAGTCAAACTTAATCTGTGTAAACACTCTATGCAAATAAAGGTACCTAGTCCAGGGGAACTCACTCCCTATTGAATTGAAAAGCTGTCCAACTTTTGCATCATTCAAAAACAATACTAAAAAGTACCTAATTTCATCTTCATAGTTTTTTACTTTTGCTTTAAAATTGCACTGTATCTATTGCTACCCAATCTCCCAACCTTTATGTACCCAATCTGAACATCTTTATCATTGTGATCATTGCTGTCTTCTTATATGTGCTGTCAATCTGCTGTATGGTGTCTATTAATCTTGTTTAAATTACCAATCAAGCTGTCAATGTAATCAATCAGAGCTTTAATATACCAATGTGCTTTAATATACTTACTAATCTCCCTCATCTCATTTTTTTTCTTGCAATGTATCTGTTATCATTTTATTAATTCTGCTAGAATTTACCTACTTAAAATTATCTGTTAGATTAAGGACCTGCCCAAAACGCTGCGCGTACTAGTGGCTTTACAAGATTGTAAATACTATGCTATTTATTCTCACAAACCCAATGTACCTTCTATTATATAAATAAATAAATAAATAACATGTTAAAACATTGTTCACAGCAAGAGCTGTATAATACCTGCAATTTTGATCATTAAAGTGATGATTGTCATAGATACTAGATAAGAGGTTTAGATCTGGGTCAATACTAGTTTGCATAAGAGGACTGTTTGACAGAAAAAAATAAAAAAAGACAATTATAAAAAGATCTAGATATAATAAAAGAATATATATAATTATACACAAAATGAGGTAGGTTGCTTAAAGGTAATTTCAGTAGATTTTTTTTTTTTTTTTGAGATATATAGAAGAGTTGTTACATTCTTGTACAGCCACTAGTACGCGTAGCGTTTCGGGCAGGTCCCTGGAATACAATCCCCGCCGCGAAGAATCGTTTTTTCATCCAAGTACACATTAACTGTTGCGTTAAACAGAGGCTACAGTTAAGGAATTGCGCCAAACAAATCAACTAACAATTAATAATTCTATAAAATAAAAATTTACTATGATATTATAATTACAATATAATCAATTACTTAAGTTACACTAAAACAAAATGAGGTAAAATAGCTAGAGATACACTCAGGTACACTGAATGATAAAGTTTAAACTAGAGGACACAGGCAAAGCCAGTGTTCAAATGGAATAAGGGAGTATGGAGTATATAAAAATATAGCAGAAAACAAGAACAAAATCTTACAATAAAAAAAATTAGAATCACTGATAGTACTGCCTCTGCTCTTGACCACATCTGGACTAACATAACTTCTCCATTTACTTCAGGGATAATCATTGATAGGACCTCAGACCATTACCCATCATTTCTCCTAACCAACATTAATAAACCACCTCTAGATACAAGGAAGATACACTTTAGACTGCACAATGAAACTTCTATAAGCAACTTTATTGCTGCTGCTGCTAATATCAACTGGGAGGCTGAATTAGGCGACACAATGAACATCAACCTAGCAGTGCAAACATTTCTTCAGAAAACTCTGAGCCTTTATAACTCCCACTGTCCAATGCTAACAAAACAAATTACAAATAAAAGGTTAAACACTCCATGGCTTACAAAGGGTATGCTTAAATCTATTAATAAAAAACATGACTTTGAGAAGAAGTATAGGTTAGGAGTCGTCTCCAAAGAATTTTCAAAGATTTACTCATCATTGCTGTCTAAAATAATTAGAAGAGCAAAAATAAAATACTACGAAAATAAATTTGCCCAAATTAAGGGCAACATTAAGAAAACATGGAGCACTATCTCCCAAATATTAGGATCAAAAAAGATTTTGAATAAAAAACAATTCTCCTATTCATTAACGATGGTGTGCTTTCGGCCTCAGACACTGCTAATGAATTCAATAGGTTCTTTTCATCCATTGGGATATCCCTTGCTCATGATATTCCATCCTCACTCTCTAATATTAATAACTCTACATAGTTACAAGTAACTATGCAGAGTCTCTGTACCTAGCTCCGGCTAATTCCTCTGATGTTAATGAGGTAATCTTTTCCCTTAAAACTAAGTCAAGCGCCCTTGATGAGATACCATCTCTAATTTACAAAAGAGCCTCCAGATTTCTAGCTCCTGCTATTGCATTGCTCTTCAACAAATCACTTGAATTCCAAACCTTTCCGGATATTCTAAAAAAAAAAAGAGCGAGAGTAACCCCAGTCCACAAATGTGGTGATCTCATTATGTCAACAATTACAGACCAATTACAGATATCAATTCTGCCAACCTTGTCAAAAATATTTGAAAAGCTAATCTACAAGCAGCTTTACTTATATCTAGCCAAACTCAATATACTTGGCAGTTGCCAATATGATTTCAGACCCAATAAAAGCACTAACGATGCACTTATTAGTATGATTAACTTGATACATATAGCTCTAATTAAAATGAGTTCCCTGTTGGGTTATTTGTGGACCTACGTAAGGCTTTTGACACTATCAACCACCAAAACCTTCTTCTTAAATTACATCATTATGGAGTCAGAGGACACTCCCTGCAATACCTCAAATCTTACCTTACTGACAGGCTCCAGTATGTTTCTGTGAATAATTCCATTTCTCCTACGCTCCCATAAACATTGGTGTTCCACAGGGCAGCATACTTGGCCCTCTCCTCTTTCTCATCTACATTAATGACCTTCCAAATGCCTCTCAACACCTCAAACCAATCTTATTTGCTGATGACACAACTTCATTTTCTCCAGTCCTGACCCTCTTGCTCTAAATGTCACTGTGAATACTGAACTAAATAAAGTCCATCTTTGGCTAACTGCTAACAAACTCACCCTTAACATTGACAAAACTTTCTATATTTTGTTTGGTAATAAATCCTCAAATGAAATTAGTCTAATAATAAACAATATACAAATCAGTAGTAAAGTTGATGGTAAATTCCTTGGTGTCCTCATCGATAACAAGCTGAATTTCCAGGGACACATTTTAAATATAGCAAAAAAAGATTCTAAAACTGTTAGCATTCTTTCTAAGATCAGATATTATGTACCTCGCCCTGCCCTGGTGACGCTCTATTACTCTCTCATCTATCCTTATCTCAACTATGGTATTTGTGCTTGGGGTTCTACTACCCAAAATCATTTACGTCCTCTAATTACTCAACACAAAGCTTCTATTAGAACAATATCTAACTCTGGCCCCAGACATCACTCGGTACCCCTACTCAAATCTCTGAATATGTTAGATATTAAGTCACTGCACATCCTCTCATGTGTACTCTATATATTTAAAACTCTGAACTGTAATGTCAATCCTGACCTTAAAAGCTTGTTAGAAGGTTGTAACAGAACCCATGAGCACCACACCAGAAACAAATACCTTATTTATATTCCAAGAGTATGACTTAATCAAACTAGAAATGCTCTACAAATCAAGGGACCCAGAATGTGGAATGACCTTCCAATCATATCAAAAGCTGTACCTCTCTCAATCAGTTTAAGATGAAAACTAAGTACTACCTAATTAACTCCATGTAACCTACCTTACCCCTAAATGTCAACCCATGTCTTACTATTTTTAAACAATGCTGTTTATTGACTAACTTGTATATTGGCTATTTTCTACCATGTTTCCCCCTATTTTATTTTTTATTTTTTTCTTTCAACGCAATTTATACTTTTAGCTCAATTACTATTAAGTTTTAGTCGAAGTGTTTTTTCCCCACCTCACCTTGCCCGAAACGCTATGCGCACTAGTGGCTTTAGGTATTGTATGTACTACCTCTATCTATAAATCCAACATTATGTTTGTAACTAATCTTCTATGTATGTACTTTTACCTGAATAAACATTTGATTTTATTTGATTTGATGGGTGAATGATGAGCCACTGGTCACGTATTTTTCCATACATTCAGCAGTCAGTAACTGAGACAGGTTCACATCCTGTACCAAGAGGGCAGCTCCTGACCATGTGGGGAAGACGTTCCTGAACGTTAAATTGGTTGCTTGGTGGATCACCTGGAGAACCGCTGTCTCAAGTCTCGTAGTGGGGTCAGTCAGTCCACCTCTGACAGCTATGGGTCAGAGTCTCTGACAGCTATGGGTCAATTAAAGAGTCCCGACTCTTTGCGTGGCCAGAGTTACTACGGAGTTGGCTGTGGTACTTGCTCAGAGTCAGTTAGGCCAGGTGGCGGAAAAACAAGAGTAGTGCTGTACTGTACAGTGGGAAATCATTCATATTTGCAAACATACAAGGCTTGAAACCAAAATCAAGAAATAAAGTTAAGTTCATAAATGTCCTCCTAATAGAATCGAACTCAATATTTGGTGCATTTACAGAAACCCACACAAAAGACCACATGGATAGTGAAATCTGGATTCCGAATTATAATCTATATAGATGTGACAGAGTAATTAGGTCAAGTGGAGGAGTAGGTCTGTATATTAAAGAGGAGCTGGCATGCACAGAGCTCCTGAACTCGTCCAATGAGGTGGTAGAGGTACTTGGAATCAAGGTAGAAAATATGAATCTACTTATTATTTTAATATACAAACCGCCAGATGCAACAGTTGAGGAATTCACTGAACAGATCCACAAAATAGAGAATATCCTTGATAACCTAGCAAACCCAGTACCAGATATCATCTTCCTTGGAGACTTCAATCTACCCAGTTTAAAATGGAGAATAGTAAACAATAACATCATAGCAGGAAGTCAACCTGGAAATAACCAACCACAGGTCAGAGAACTACTGAGATTCTGTGACAAATTCTCGCTCAGTCAGCAGATTACAGAACCAACTAGGAACGAAAACACGCTGGACCTGATATTCACGAACAATGAGGAGCTAATCAGAGACATTACTGTCTCAGACACTACGTACTCGGACCACAAGCTCATTGAAGTGCAAACTAACATTAATAACGGTAGTAGGCCCAAGAGAAACAACAAGCGAGAAGGGCTATTCAATAAATTCAATTTTAATAATAAGAGGATAGACTGGGAGAAAATAAACAGGGAACTTACAAACATTCAATGGGAAAATGTTCTAAGAAATAAAAATCCTACACAAGGAATAGAAAAACTGACTTCTGAAGCATATGAAGTCTGTCTGAAACATGTTCCTTTGAGGAAAGCCAGAAAGAGGTCCAATGTAGAAAGAGAACGCAGACGACATTACAAAAGAGGAAGAAATTAACGGAAATGCTTAAGCAGACACGACTCTCCATACAGAGAAGAAATAATTTAAACAGGGAGATTGAAGAAATCGAACAGAGACTGAAGCATTCCTATCAGACTGAAGAAAGGCAACTAGAACAGAAAGCAATTCAAGAAATAAGAAAAACCCAAAATATTTCTTCACATATGCTAAATCAAAAGCGAAAACCACTGCCAGTATTGGACCTATTCGTATTAGTGAAGGTTCATACACTGAGGATGACAAAGAAATTAGTGAAATCCTAAAAAAGCAGTATGAGGACATGTTTAGCACTCCGATACTCAGCATGAAAGTGGAAGATTCGGACAATTTCTTTATGAATGATACTCAAACACCTGTAAATATAACTGATATCAACACGAGCGTGGCAGATTTTGAAAGAGAAATTGACAATATGCCCATGCACTCAGCCCCGGGTCCAGACTCATGGAATTCAATATTTATAAAGAAATGCAAAGTGCCAGTAGCACAGGCACTCAGTATAGTGTGGAGGAAGAGCTTGGACACAGGGGAGATACCAGATGCGCTTAAAGCAGCAGACATTGCCCCTCTACACAAGGGTGGTAGCAAAGCATTGGCAAAGAATTATAGACCAGTTGCACTAACGTCCCACATAATAAAAGTATTTGAGAGAGTGATCAGGAGTCAGGTCACTAGATTCATGGAAACCAATGACCTCCACAATCCAGGCCAACATGGATTTAGAGCAGGAAGATCATGCCTCTCACAGCTACTTGACCACTATGACAAAATCACTGAGGCATTAGAGGAAAAACATAATGCAGATGTCGTGTACACAGATTTTGCAAAGGCATTCGACAAATGTGACCATGGAGTGATTGCACACAAAATGAGGTCAATGGGTATAACTGGTAAAGTAGGACGCTGGATACTCAATTTCCTGTCGAACAGAACACAAAGAGTAACAGTCAATCAAGTAAAATCGAGTCCGAGCGCAGTTAAAAGCTCTGTACCTCAAGGTACAGTCCTTGCACCACTGCTGTTCCTTATTCTCATATCAGATATAGACAAAAACACAAGTCACAGCTTCGTGTCATCCTTTGCAGATGATACAAAAATCAGCATGAAAATTACCTCTGCTGAAGACATTGATAAACTACAAACAGATATTAACAAAGTTTTCGATTGGGCAGCAGAAAATAACATGATGTTTAACGGTGATAAATTCCAGGTACTCAGATACGGCAAAAATGAGGATCTTAAACATAATACAGGGTACAAAACACAATCGAATCTGCCCATAGTAGGAAAACAGCATGTCAAGGATTTGGGAATAATGATGTCCGACGACCTAACGTTTAGGGAGCATAACCAAGCAAGTATTGCGTCAGCCAGAAAAATGATAGGATGGATTACGAGAACCTTCAAGTCCAGAGATCCCATCACAATGGTTGTACTCTTCAAATCACTTGTGTTGTCCCGTCTTGAGTACTGCTCAGTACTCACTTCCCCCTTCAGAGCAGGAGAGATTGCTGAAATTGAGGGAATACAGAGAACATATACGGCACGCATAGACGAGATAAAGCACCTAAATTATTGGGATCGACTCAAAGCTCTCCAAATGTACTCACTAGAAAGGAGACGAGAGAGATACCAAATAATATACACATGGAAAATACTGGAGGGACAGGTCCCAAATCTGCACAGTAAAATAACAACGTACTGGAGTGAACGACATGGAAGAAAATGCAGAATAGAACCAGTGAAGAGCAGAGGTGCCATGGGCACAATCAGAGAACACTGTATAAACATCAGAGGTCCACGGTTGTTCAACGTCCTACCAGCGAGCATCAGAAATATTACAGGAACAACCGTGGACATCTTCAAGAGGAAACTAGATTGTTTCCTTCAAGGAGTGCCGGACCAACCGGGCTGTGGTGGGTATGTGGGCCTGCGGGCCGCTCCAAGCAACAGCCTGGTGGACCAAACTCTCACAAGTCAAGTCTGGCCTCGGGCCGGGCTTGGAGAGTAGAAGAACTCCCAGAACCCCATCAACCAGGTATCAATCAGTGTAAAGTTAAGAAAGACAGCGGTTAGTACAATATAGTTTGTGGAATGGGTGATGGTGGCGTGAGTGGCGAGTTGAAAACTGGAGAATGGCAAATTAATGAGTGTGGGGTTGGGTTGGTTGAGGAGGGAGGGGTACGGATCGAGGAGGAACAGTGGTGGGTGGGGTGTGTACAGGTGGAGGCACGCGAGTGGAGGAGGCGGGCAGGTCGGTTGACTCAGTGAAGGCGGTTGGCAGTATCCTTCCTGCCGGCTAGACGAACAATAATTTGAAGTTTTCTTCTTAGTTATTATCTATCTTTCTTGTTTCTTGATGTCTGGTGAATGGAGACTTGTGTGACTAACTGCCGACAACCGCATGGGTCTCGCATCGGCGATGGCAGGTGCATATAATATATGCTGGTAGAAGTGATGAGTTACTATGACACGCGTTCACTCCCCCGACGACTGCTGGCTGCAAACTTTATTTATTTATTTATTTATTTATTTGTATATATACCAGAAAGTACATTGGGATTGTGAGGATACATAATATTGTAATTACAATCTTGTAAAGCCACTAGTACGCGCAGCGTTTCGGGCAGGTCCTTAATCTAAGAAAATTTTAAGTAGGTAAATACTTGCAAAATTTATAAAAAATGATAACAGTTACAAGGCAAGGAAAAAAATAAAAGATGAGAGAAAATTGTAGGTATATTAAGCACATAAGTAGCTCAGATTGATTGCAATGACAGCTTGAATGGTAGTTGACAAAAATTAGTAGGCAATACAGCATATGGCTAGCACATAAAAAAGACAGCAATGAACACAATGATAAAGTTGTTTGGGTTAAGTACATAAAAATTGGGAGATTGGGTAACACTAGATACAGAGCAAATTTAAAGCTCAGTGTAGGAAACTACGAAGATGAAATTATTTACTTTTTGGTTTTGCTTTTAAATAAGGCAAAAGTTTGACAGCTTTTCAATTCATTAGGGAGTGAGTTCCATAGACTAGGTCCCTTAATTTGCATAGAGTGTTTACACATATTAAGTTTGACTCTGGGATATCAAAGAGATATTTATTTCTGGTGTGGTGATAATGGGTCCTATTACATCTGTCCAGGGAGAGTTTCAGAGCATGGTTTGCATTTAAGAAGAGGGTTTTGTAAATGTAGTTAACACAAGAGAATGTGTGGAGGGAGTTAATATTTAGTAAGTTTAGGGAGTTAAACAAGGGAGCTGAGTGTTGTCTGAAAGCAGAGTTTGTTATTAAATAAATAATAAATAAATAAAATATGTTTATTCAGGAAAGGTACATACATAGAGAGATTTTACATAAGTGGATCGATTTATAGATAGAGCTAGTACATACAATGCCTAAAGCCACTATTACGCAATGCGTTTCGGGCAAGAAAACATTAATATCTAAAACTTAATACTAATTGAACAAAAAGAATAAAATGTTTTGAGAACAGATACAAATAAAGGTACAAAAAAAAGGGGGGAACATGACTGAAAAGCAGCACAAATACAATATGTAGACAAACAGCGTTGAAAAAAAAAAAAATAAGACATGGGTTGACAATAGAGGGGTAAGGTAGGTTACAGGGAGTTTATCAGGTAGTGTTTAGTTTTAATCTTAAACTGGTTGAGAGAGGTACAGTCTTTAACATGGTTGGGAAGGTCATTCCACATTCTGGGTCCCTTGATTTGTAGAGCATTTCTAGTTTGGTTAAGTCGTACTCTTGGAATATCAAAACTGTATTTATTTCTGGTGTGGTGCTCATGGGTTCTGTTACAGCTTTCAATGAAGCTTTTGAGGTCAGGATTGGCATTACAGTTCAGCGTTTTATATATGTATAATACACATGAGAGAATGTGCAGTGACTTAATATCTAACATATTGAGAGATTTGAGTAGGGGTACCGAGTGATGTCTGGGGCCAGAGTTGGATATTGTCCTAATAGCAGCTTTGTGTTGAGTAATTAGAGGACGTAAATGATTTTGGGTAGTAGAACCCCAAGCACAAATACCATAGTTGAGATATGGATAGATGAGGGAGTAATAGAGAGTCACCAGGGCAGGGCGGGGTACATAATATCTGATCTTAGAAAGAATGCCAACAGTTTTTGAAACTTTTTTTGATATATTTAGAATGTGTCCCTGGAAATTAAGCTTGTGATCAATGAGAACGCCAAGGAATTTGCCATCTAATTTGTTACAAATTTGGGTATTGTTAATCTTGAGATTTATTTGGTTAGAGGATTTATTGCCAAACAGAATATAGAAAGTTTTGTCAATGTTAAGGGTGAGTTTGTTGGCAGTTAGCCAAAGATGGACTTTATTAAGCTCGGTATTTACTGTGGCATTTAGAGCAAGGGGGTCAGGACTGGAGTAAATGAAGGTTGTGTCGTCAGCAAATAGAATTGGTCTAAGGTGTTGGGAGGCATTTGGAAGGTCATTAATGTAGATGAGAAAGAGGAGAGGGCCAAGTATACTGCCCTGAGGAACACCAATGTTGATGGGTAGGGTAGGAGAAATTGAATTGTTCACAGAAACATACTGGAGTCTGTCAGTAAGGTAAGATTTGAGGTATTGCAGGGAGAGTCCTCTGACTCCATAATGATGTAATTTAAGAAGAAGGTTTTGGTGGTTCACAGTGTCAAAAGCCTTACGCAGGTCCACAAATAACCCAACAGGGAACTCATTTTTATCAAGAGCTGCATGAATTAAGTTAATCATACTAATAAGTGCATCGTTAGTGCTTTTTTTAGGTCTGAAGCCATATTGGCAAGAGCTAAGTATATTGTGCTTGGCTAGATAAGAGTAAAGCTGCTTGTAGATTAGTTTTTCAAAAATTTTTGATAAGTTAGGCAGGATTGAAATAGGTCTGTAGTTGTTAACATCAGTGAGATCACCACATTTGTGGACAGGGGTTACTCTCGCTTTTTTAGAATATCTGGGAAGGTTTGGAGTTCAAGTGACTTGTTGAAGAGCAATGTAATTGCAGGGGCTAAGGATCTGGAGGCTTTTTTGTAAATTAATGTCGGAATCTCCTCAAGGGCACTAGACTTGGTTTTAAGGGAAAGGATTATCTCATTGACATCAGTGGAATTAGTAGGCTTTAGGTACAGAGACTGTGGATAGTTACCTGTAAGGTAGTCCTTAACCTCAGTACTGGAAGAAGGAATATCATTTGCAAGGGATGACCCAATGGAAGAGAAGAACCTATTGAACTCAATAGCAGAATCAGATGCTGAAAGCTGACCATCGTTATTTGACAGGAGTGTTGGTTTGTTGTTTAAAATCTTCTTTGATCCCAAGATTTGTGAAATTGTGCTCCAAGTTTTTTTAATGTTGCTCTTTATTTGGGTAAATTTATCTTCGTAGTATTTAGTTTTGGCTCGTCTAATTATCTTAGATAGCAGTAAAGAGTAATTCTTTGAGAATTCTTTAGAGACGGTTCCTAGCCTATACTTCTTCTCAAGGTCATGTTTTTTATTAATGGATTTAAGTATTCCCTTTGTAAGCCAGGGATTGTTAAGCCTTTTGGTAGTGACTTGTTTTGTAAGCATAGGACAGTGGGTGTTATAAAGGCTTAGAGTTTTTTGAAGAAAAGATTGTACTGCTAGGTTGATGTCCCCTATGTTACCTAACTCTGACTCCCAGTTGACATTATCAGCAGCAGTTATAAAATTGCCTATAGCAGATTCATTGTGCAGCCTAAAACTTATCTCCCTTGACTCTAGAGGTGGTTTGTTAATGTTAGTTAAGAGAAATGTGGGGTAATGGTCTGTAGTACTGTCGGTGATTATACCTGAAGTAAGCGGAGAGGTTATGTTGGTCCAGATGTGATCTAGAGTCGTGGCAGTACTATCAGTGATTCTGGTAGGTCTAGTGATTAAGGGTATGAGGAAGCAGGAATTCATACAGTTGAGGAAGCTAACAGTAGTAGGGTGCTCAGGCTCGCAGAGGTCAATATTAAAGTCCCCTGCGATAATTAGATGGTTTTTGTTAAGTCTGTTATCGAGTATTAGATTTCTAAGGTTTGAATTGAATTCGGGCACATCAGTGTTAGGAATCCTATAGACTGCTCCCACAGACAGGATAGACTCGGTACCCTTTACTCTGAAACTGGCGAAGATATACTCCCCACAGCAGTCTCTAGTTCTAATTACTTTTAAGCATGTTAGTTCATGATGGTAGTAAAGAGCAGTACCACCACCTCTCTGAGTTTGACGACAGTTGTGAATTGCCAAGTAGTTAGGCATGTTAAAGAGTTGAGTAGTATCCTCTTTCAACCATGTTTCAGTAAGTACAATAAAAGTGAATTTGTTGTCAATAGTTTCAATTAAGGCACTAACATCATCGAAGTGTTTACCTAGGGATCTAACATTTAAGTTGATTACAGAGATATTGTGATTATGTGATAATACATTGTTTACATCATTTGCTGTAAAATATCTGCAGTTCAGATCATTAAAGTGATGATTGTCATAGATAGTGGATAAGAGGTTTAGTTCAGGGTCTAAACTTGCCTGCATAATAAGGATGGTTGCAGGAATACAAGGCAGGAATGGCAAATTACAAAAAAGAATTAAGACATAAAAGGGGAAATATATATAAAACAAGTCTATACAACACACAAACAAAATGAACAAAAAAAGAACAAAAAATGAGGTAGCTTACAGGTACTCTCAGGTACACTAGCTGTAAGTAAATAATTTCCATAAATGAGACACAGGCAAAGCCAGTGGTACAATGGAGTAAGAGAGGATGGCGAGGCTAGGCAACCTTAGTAATAAATGAAATGAGTGAAAAGTTGAGTAATAAACATAGGTTAATTTAAGCTAAGGATTATTTACTAAAAGTAGTAAGTTATGACCGTATACTTAAGAGGCATGAAGATATAATTAAGCACTCGGTTAATTGTGCCCAGAAAATGACTAGTAGAAGGTAAATTAAAAATTAATTAAAAAGTGAAACAAAAAGAAATTAGGATACCTAGCCCGCACTACGTGACAAGGGGATTAATTATGTTGACTCATTGGGAGTACTAGATAGAGCTAATACATACTGTGCCTAAAGCCACTAATACTTTAATACAAGGTGTGGGAAAAACACTTACACTAAAACTTAAAACTAATTGAGATCAAAACATAAATTGAATTGAAAAAGGGGAAAAAAAAGGAAAAAAAGAATGATAATAATTACATGATGGATGGAACCGCAGAAATTGAAGCAGAACAGCAAAAAGTAAGCTTAACTAATTAAACAGATGACTACAATTTTCTTCAAGTTTATATATGGCAGATATCAGCAATTAAACATGTTGGTCAATAAACAATATTGTTAGAAAAATTACAAGACATAGGTTGACATTTAGTGGGTAAGGTAGGTTACATGGAGTTTATTAGTTAGTACAGTACATATACAGTACTTAGTTTTTCTCTTAAACTGGTTGAGAGAGGTACAGTCTTTGACATGATTGGGGAGGTCATTCCACATTCTGGGTCCCTTGATTTATAGAGCATTTCTAGTTTGGTTAAGGTGCACTCTTGGAATATCAAATAGGTTTTAGTTTTTTCTTAGTGCTATAATCATCATTATAAATCCTGTAACTATCATTTCTCAACATTATATGACTGTTGGTATTTGCAGAACATCGCCTGATTGACTACGAGCGAATGTGGACCGACAAGGTCAGCGTGTGGTGGCCTTCGGCA
>WNGS01165523.1:3160068-3171190 GCA_020271785.1 Procambarus virginalis
GCAAAATAAATTACTAATCACACGATATATCAGTCTCCGTGGTGTAGTGGTAAGACACTCGCCTGGCATTCAGCGAGCGCTATGTCATGGGTTCGTATCCTGGCCGGGGAGGATTTACTGGGCACAATTCCTTAACTGTAGCCTCTGTTTAACGCAACAGTAAAATGTGTACTTGGATGAAAAAACGATTCTTCGCAGCAGGGGATCGTATTCCAGGGACCTGCCCGAAACGCTACGTGTACTAGTGACTGTACAAGAATGTAACAACGCTTGTATATATCTAAAAAAAAAAAAAAAAATGACACTATGATATTTGTGCTCTACTTTGGGGTAAATAAAATACATGATTATTTTCAGAATATATACTTTAATGACAAATATTTGAAAAGATATTTAAAGTTGAAATATTTATCTTTAAAAAAGATAAAACCTCCTTGCATTACACAAGTATTGATGAAATATGACATATTTACCGACTATAATGATGGCATTGAATGTAGTGTTCATGTGTCCGGATACTGGCGACTATGTAGCATTATTTATTTAAAAATATAATGCCTTTTACATAAATTATATGTATTACTTGAAATATAGTTACAGTAATGTCTACATCTCTGCATTTCTTCTGACATATAAATCTTGAAGGTTAATTAGCATATATATGCATGTTAATTAGACAACTGATTTGCTGGTGTGTAGCTCTCCACACACCCAGAGCGGGTCCATGTATTTTCCCAAAGCTATATCCATAGTTACCTAGTGCTACTCCGGCCTTCTAGCATTACACAAGTAATGAAGATATATGACATCTTTACCCCCTATAATGATGTTATTGAATGTATATCACACTACACACACACCCAGAGCGAGTCCATGTATTTACCCAGAAGCCACCCTTAGCTACCTAATCATACCCCAAAATTTCCTTGCATTATATAAGTAATGAAGAAATACATCATATTTATCTATTATAATGATGGTATGTAATGTAGAATTTGGAAAAACATGGTTTTACTCTGAACTAATCTCTGGATACGTAAATAAGTGCATAGTAGTTCAAGTAGCGAACGCATACCAGCGAATAATCATCAGCATCTATATAACAAAACATTGTGTCCCATGGAGTTAATTTCACTTCCAGACACTTTTTTCAATACAATTTCAATATTTTCTTGGCTATTTGCTAAATATATTGTAACTATGCATTATTGTAGTTTATACCATTTTTTCAATTTGTGACAATTTGAGCAGAGAAGTGCGACGGATGTACAAGAGGCTGATTCCCGCAAACACTCTCCAGGCAACAATCTATCTTGGATAAGTCGCTCCACAACATTACGCTTGGATCGTCGACTTGATTTGGCGTCACCAGCTCTTTTCTTTTCGGCAAATTTCTTTATTAAAAGATACTTTTTCAAACTAAAATTATTTTTATCGGGTTGTACCTTTACCACCAACATTATAAATGAGTAAATTCTATCATATTTTTTTCATTTTTTTTTTTTTCTACCACAGACGTGGCCACACATTTACAATGCTAACCAGCATATATACATTTTCTTCTGTCCTCCATGGACAGGGTTAGAGATGTGTTAAACATATATTTCAAGGGTTTATTGAACAATCAACCACTGAAGGTGAGTCGGTGCTTTTAAAATGCTAAGCTAACCTATATACGTAAATACATAGATACACAGATTTACGTATGCCTTACATAAAGTGTTCGATGTGTCTTCTACACAGTGTCATTAATGTACATTTACAAAGGTGAAATGTAATTCTGATCAGCTTCCATATATACTTTATACCCATACATATACATACACACACACATATACATATATACACACATGCATTCACAGACATTTGTCTCATTCACTCTGACAGGGTGAGATAGCTGATAAAGAAACTAGTGTGCAATTAAGCACTTAATCACTGAAGGTGATTAAGGTGCTTTTACAAGCTCAGGTTATATAGTTACATCATATACATTGTATAATTAATCTATTACATGGTCAATCTTGGATACAAGTCCAATATATCATCAAGTGTTCCAGTACTCATATAGTAATTACAGAGTTCAGCATACCTTAGCCCAGGAGGGCGAAAGTCAGCCAGTATGGGACATTCTACAATATAATGTTCAAGAGAGTGCATGTTTTCTCTTTCACAAAGTTGACACATAGTGTACTCGACATTTGGGTTTTGAGAAAGCTGCCAGATACGTCTATATCCCAGGCGTATTCTGGCCACTATAACATCACATTGCCGGGTTCTTGTTCTATTAGTCCCATATGTGAATGTTTCCTCACGATATCTATCATAATATTTAATGCTACAACTTTCAGGTCTTTGTGAATTTGTTAGGTCGGTGAGATCTTCATTAGATATTTGTTTAAGTATTCTCTTTGTCACTGCTAATGAAATACCCATATCAATTTCTACCACTGGTTTTCTACAGGCTGTCTTTGCAAGCATATCAACAGTGTCATGCCTTGAGATGCCAACATGTGATGGTATCCATAGGAATTTAATTTCAAATCTGTTTTCTTTAGCAGCTAAAACATTCATTCGAATATCACTGATTATTTTCTGGGTGTCACTACTATGTGCGTTCAATGCCAGGAGTGCACTCTGCGAGTCACAGTATATAAGTCCACTGCCTTTGTCTTTTAAAAATTCAGTGGCAAGGTATATGCCTGCAAGTTCGGTTTGAGTTGTACTTGCCCAGTCATTGACGCGCTTCATTGCTGTATGTACGGGAGAAGATTGTTCAAATACATTACATGCACATCCGGTACATCGTCCACCCTCTTCTACAGAGCTGTCGGTATAGCACTGATACACATCGTTACCCATACTCTGAGTACTTTCAGTGATGCCTTTCAGTGTTAACTGTTTTAATAATGTAGAGTGCACACTATCTTTCTTGGGCATATTTACAAAATCAACTGATAAATCCCAGTTATCCCATGGAGTAATTGGTTGATTAATCATTAGTTGAGTTGGGTACATATTTAATATTTTGATGGAGTTGGCTACCTTGTAGAACCAATATACATAATCAGATTTTGTTCTTCTTCTATAGACCTCAGGTGAGTGCAGCATATTAGAAAGTTTAGCTTGAAACTTCATGTGTTGCCTAGATCTACTCAATGCCTTCATGCCGAAAACTGTGCTAATAGACAAAATTCTCTCACTTATGGTAGGTAATTTTAACTCTGCTCTCATATTAACTATTCTCGTGGACTTAGGAGCCCCAAGGATGAGACGCATAGCTTCATTTTGCAAGGTTTCAAGAGATTTCAGCTCTTTGTCAGTATACAGTGTGAGATGTAGAGCATTGTAGTCAATCACAGAGCGTAAAAATGATACATAAAACATTCTAGCAAGTCTCACGTTAATTCCATGATTGACACCAACAAGGACCCGCAAGGGCTTTAATCTCTCCCACAGTCTCCTCTTGAGAGAAGAAAGCAAGGTATCTGTAAGACTCGCAGTTTTCGAGTGCTCGCCCATCTATATGGTAATTGGCTGGTGGGATACCACGTGGAAACTAAAGTATTGTCAGGAAGCTTTCTGAAGCTTGTGTAGCTTGTGTTAGCTTGTGGTAATTAGACGGACCCCCTCGTATGGGCAAATAGCAGCTGCCTCGTATAGGCCAATAGCAGCTGCCTCATATGGGCCAATAGCAGCTGCCTCGTATGGACCAGACAGAACACGAAACAATGGGTATCAATTGGATAAGTTTAGATTTAGGAAAGAATTGGATAAATACTGGTTCAGTAACAGGGTTGTTGATTTGTGGAACCAATTGCCACGTAACGTGGTGGAGGTGGGGGTCCCTTGATTGTTTCAAGCGTGGGTTGGACATGTATATGAGTGGGATTGGGTTGTTTTAAATAGGAGCTGCCTCGTATGGGCCAATAGGCCTTCTGCAGTTACCTTTGTTCTTATGTTCTTAGCTCCTATCAACATACTCCTGTTGCTGTTATGAAAAATCACACAGCAGATGTCGCTACGATTACAACGTAACCTCCCTCACCAAAATAGCTTCTCTCAACATTCTCCTGTTGCTGTTCTTACACTATATACACATTGTATATATACCCGTGTACATATGTGTTGCCCATAGCGAACCACTAAGCTAGTATGGTGAGCAAAACAAGAGAGGCTGCCACACACACACAATGAGGCTACCTCAATTCTCGCCCTCCCTCCCTCACCAAATTCCTCCTTCCACAATACTACGCACAATGCTAATTATAACCACAATCCTGCTATTATCACAATCCTGGTCACTAATTCCTGTAAATGAATAATTGATCACACGTTTATTTTGAAAAGGAAAATAAGAAGTCATTTGAAGATTCCGAGATGGACGAAATAATGCTCTGGTGCTGTTGCTAGCGCTGTGAACATCGTGAACAGCATTGCATCACTGATATTTGAACATTGTACCCAGTCATTATCACACTCAGGCTCTTCTATAATACTATCATGGCTAAATAATACAAGTTATATATATAAATTTTGACATTATTAGGCGATGCTGTGGTCACACGCTGAACAGCAGTGCTGTGTGCTCATGCTGCGAGCGCCAACCTTGGTTGCTCACTCACTACTGAGGCTCCCACACCCAGGAATGTGGACCACGATTTTTTTTAAAGATGGCGTCTGTTTACAAGAGCCCTGAGAAAGCTGATGTGAACCCCATATAGCCGCGGGAGTTTTGAATGGAATGTGAAAAATACAAATACCCGGAGGTGCGTTGCGCAAACCAGACGTGAGCCTGCAGGTGCGTTGCGCAAACCAGACGTGAGTCTGCAGGTGCGTTGCGCAGTTTAAGGGTTAAGCATTTCCGTTAATTTCTTCCTCCTTTTGTAATGTCGTCTGCGTTCTCTTTCTACATTGGATCTCTTTCTGGCTTTTCTCAAAGGAACATGTTTCAGACAGACTTCGTATGCTTCAGAAGTCAGTTTTTCTATTCCTTGTGTAGGATTTTTATTTCTTAGAACATTTTCCCATTGAATGTTTGTAAGTTCCCTGTTTATTTTCTCCCAGTCTATCCTCTTATTATTAAAATTGAATTTATTGAATAGCCCTTCTCGCTTGTTTCTCTTGGGCCTACTACCGTTATTAATGTTAGTTTGCACTTCAATGAGCTTGTGGTCCGAATACGTAGTGTCTTAGACAGTAATGTCTCTGATTAGCTCCTCATTGTTCATGAATATCAGGTCCAGCGTGTTTTCATTCCTAGTTGGTTCTGTAATCTGCTGACTGAGCGAGAATTTGTCACAGAATCTCAGTAGTTCTCTGACCTGTGGTTGGTTATTTCCAGGTTGACTTTCTGCTATGATGTTATTGTTTACTATTCTCCATTTTAAACTGGGTAGATTGAAGTCTCCAAGGAAGATGATATTTGGTACTGGGTTTGCTAGGTTATCAAGGATATTCTCTATTTTGTGGATCTGTTCAGTGAATTCCTCAACTGTTGCATCTGGCAGTTTGTATATTAAATAATAAGTAGATTCATATTTTCTACCTTGATTCCAAGTACCTCTACCACCTCATTGGACGAGTTCAGGAGCTCTGTGCATGCCAGCTCCTCTTTAATATACAGACCTACTCCTCCACTTGACCTAATTACTCTGTCACATCTATATAGATTATAATTCGGAATCCAGATTTCACTATCCATGTGGTCTTTTGTGTGGGATTCTGTAAATGCACCAAATATTGAGTTCGATTCTATTAGAAGGACATTTATGAACTTAACTTTATTTCTTGATTTTGGTTTCAAGCCTTGTATGTTTGCAAATATGAATGATTTCCCACTGTACAGTACAGCACTACTCTTGTTTTTCCGCCACCTGGCCTAACTGACTCTAAGCAAGTACCACAGCCAACTCCGTAGTAACTCTGGCCACGCAAAGAGTCGGGACTCTTTAATTGACCCATAGCTGTCAGAGACTCTGACCCATAGCTGTCAGAGGTGGACTGACTGACCCCACTACGAGACTTGAGACAGCGGTTCTCCAGGTGATCCACCAAGCAACCAATTTAACGTTCAGGAACGTCTTCCCCACATGGTCAGGACCTGCCCTCTTGGTACAGGATGTGAACCTGTCTCAGTTACTGACTGCTGAATGTATGGAAAAATTACGTGACCAGTGGCTCATCATTCACCCATCAAATCAAATAAAATCAAATGTTTATTCAGGTAAAAGTACATACATAGAAGATTAGTTACAAACATAATGTTGGATTTATAGATAGAGGTAGTACATACAATACCTAAAGCCACTAGTGCGCATAGCGTTTCGGGCAAGGTGAGGTGGGGAAAAAAACACTTAGACTAAAACTTAATAGTAATTGAGCTAAAAGTATAAATTGCGTTGAAAGAAAAAATAAAAGATAAAATAGGGGGAAACATGGTAGAAAATAGCCAATATACAAGTTAGTCAAAAAACAGCATTGTTTAAAAATAGTAAGACATGGGTTGACATTTAGGGGTAAGGTAGGTTACATGGAGTTAATTAGGTAGTACTTAGTTTTCATCTTAAACTGATTGAGAGAGGTACAGCTTTTGATATGATGGGAAGGTCATTCCACATTCTGGGTCCCTTGATTTGTAGAGCATTTCTAGTTTGATTAAGTCATACTCTTGGAATATCAAATAGGTATTTGTTTCTGGTGTGGTGCTCATGGGTTCTGTTACAACCTTCTAAGAAGCTTTTAAGGTCAGGATTGACATTACAGTTCAGAGTTTTAAATATATAGAGTACACATGAGAGGATGTGCAGTGACTTAATATCTAACATATTCAGAGATTTGAGTAGGGGTACCGAGTGATGTCTGGGCCAGAGTTAGATATTGTTCTAATAGAAGCTTTGTGTTGAGTAATTAGAGGACGTAAATGATTTTGGGTAGTAGAACCCCAAGCACAAATACCATAGTTGAGATAAGGATAGATGAGAGAGTAATAGAGCGTCACCAGGGCAGGGCGGGTACATAATATGATCTTAGAAAGAATGCTAACAGTTTTAGATCTTAGCATTTAGTTTAGACTTTTTTTGCTATATTTAAAATGTGTCCCTGGAAATTCAGCTTGTTATCGATGAGGACACCAAGGAATTTACCATCAACTTTACTACTGATTTGTATATTGTTTATTCTTAGATTAATTTCATTTGAGGATTTATTACCAAACAAAATATAGAAAGTTTTGTCAATGTTAAGGGTGAGTTTGTTAGCAGTTAGCCAAAGATGGACTTTATTTAGTTCAGTATTCACAGTGACATTTAGAGCAAGAGGGTCAGGACTGGAGAAAATGAAAGTTGTGTCATCAGCAAATAAGATTGGTTTGAGGTGTTGAGAGGCATTTGGAAGGTCATTAATGTAGATGAGAAAGAGGAGAGGGCCAAGTATGCTGCCCTGTGGAACACCAATGTTTATGGGTAGCGTAGGAGAAATGGAATTATTCACAGAAACATACTGGAGCCTGTCAGTAAGGTAAGATTTGAGGTATTGCAGGGAGTGTCCTCTGACTCCATAATGATGTAATTTAAGAAGAAGGTTTTGGTGGTTGATAGTGTCAAAAGCCTTACGTAGGTCCACAAATAACCCAACAGGGAACTCATTTTTATTAGAGCTATATGTATCAAGTTAATCATACTAATAAGTGCATCGTTAGTGCTTTTATTGGGTCTGAAATCATATTGGCAACTGCCAAGTATATTGAGTTTGGCTAGATATAAGTAAAGCTGCTTGTAGATTAGCTTTTCAAATATTTTTGACAAGGTTGGCAGAATTGATATCTGTAATTGGTCTGTAATTGTTGACATATGAGATCACCACATTTGTGGACTGGGGTTACTCTCGCTCTTTTTTTTTAGAATATCCGGAAAGGTTTGGAATTCAAGTGATTTGTTGAAGAGCAATGCAATAGCAGGAGCTAGAAATCTGGAGGCTCTTTTGTAAATTAGAGATGGTATCTCATCAAGGGCGCTTGACTTAGTTTTAAGGGAAAGATTACCTCATTAACATCAGAGGAATTAGCCGGAGCTAGGTACAGAGACTCTGCATAGTTACTTGTAACTATGCAGAGTTATTAATATTAGAGAGTGAGGATGGAATATCATGAGCAAGGGATATCCCAATGGATGAAAAGAACCTATTGAATTCATTAGCAGTGTCTGAGGCCGAAAGCACACCATCGTTAATGAATAGGAGAATTGTTTTTTATTCAAAATCTTTTTTGATCCTAATATTTGGGAGATAGTGCTCCATGTTTTCTTAATGTTGCCCTTAATTTGGGCAAATTTATTTTCGTAGTATTTTATTTTTGCTCTTCTAATTATTTTAGACAGCAATGATGAGTAAATCTTTGAAAATTCTTTGGAGACGACTCCTAACCTATACTTCTTCTCAAAGTCATGTTTTTTATTAATAGATTTAAGCATACCCTTTGTAAGCCATGGAGTGTTTAACCTTTTATTTGTAATTTGTTTTGTTAGCATTGGACAGTGGGAGTTGTAAAGGCTCAGAGTTTTCTGAAGAAATGTTTGCACTGCTAGGTTGATGTTCATTGTGTCGCCTAATTCAGCCTCCCAGTTGATATTAGCAGCAGCAGCAATAAAGTTGCTTATAGAAGTTTCATTGTGCAGTCTAAAGTTTATCTTCCTTGTATCTAGAGGTGGTTTATTAATGTTGGTTAGGAGAAATGATGGGTAATGGTCTGAGGTCCTATCAATGATTATCCCTGAAGTAAGTGGAGAAGTTATGTTAGTCCAGATGTGATCAAGAGCAGAGGCAGTACTATCAGTGATTCTATTTTTTTTTATTGTAAGATTTTGTTCTTGTTTTCTGCTATATTTTTTATATACTCCATACTCCCTTATTCCATTTGAACACTGACTTTGCCTGTGTCCTCTAGTTTAAACTTTATCATTCAGTGTACCTGAGTGTATCTCTAGCTATTTTACCTCATTTTGTTTTAGTGTAACTTAAGTAATTGATTATATTGTAATTATAATATCATAGTAAATTTTTATTTTATAGAATTATTAATTGTTAGTTGATTTGTATTGGCGCAATTCCTTAACTGTAGCCTCTGTTTAACGCAACAGTAAATGTGTACTTGGATGAAAAAACGATTCTTCGCGGCGGGATCATATTCCAGGGACCTGCCCGAAACGCTATGCGTACTAGTGGCTGTACAAGAATGTAACAACTCTTCTATATATCTCAAAAAAAAAAAAAAAAAAATCTACTGAAATTACCTTTAAGCAACCTACCTCATTTTGTGTATAATTATATATATTCTTTTATTATATCTAGATCTTTTTATAATTGTCTTTTTTTTATTTTTTTCTGTCAAACAGTCCTCTTATGCAAACTAGTATTGACCCAGATCTAAACCTCTTATCTAGTATCTATGACAATCATCACTTTAATGATCAAAATTGCAGGTATTATACAGCTCTTGCTGTGAACAATGTTTTAACATGTTATTTATTTATTTATTTATATAATAGAAGGTACATTGGGTTTGTGAGAATAAATAGCATAGTATTTACAATCTTGTAAAGCCACTAGTACGCGCAGCGTTTTGGGCAGGTCCTTAATCTAACAGATAATTTTAAATAGGTAAATTCTAGCAGAATTAATAAAATGATAACAGATACATTGCAAGAAAAAAATGAGATGAGGGAGATTAGTAAGTATATTAAAGCACATTGGTATATTAAAGCTCTGATTGATTACATTGACAGCTTGATTGGTAATTTAAACAAGATTAATAGACACCATACAGCAGATTGACAGCACATATAAGAAGACAGCAATGATCACAATGATAAAGATGTTCAGATTGGGTACATAAAGGTTGGGAGATTGGGTAGCAATAGATACAGTGCAATTTTAAAGCAAAAGGTAAAAAACTATGAAGATGAAATTAGGTACTTTTTAGTATTGTTTTTGAATGATGCAAAAGTTGGACAGCTTTTCAATTCAATAGGGAGTGAGTTCCCTGGACTAGGTACCTTTATTTGCATAGAGTGTTTACACAGATTAAGTTTGACTCTGGGGATATCAAAGAAATATTTATTTCTGGTGTGGTGATAATGGGTCCTATTACATCTGTCCAGGGAGAGTTTTAGAGCAGGATTTGCATTTAAGGACAGGGTTTTGTAAATGTAGCTGACACAAGCGAATTTGTGGAGTGAGATTATGTTTAGCATGTTTACGGAGTTAAACAAGGGGGCTGAGTGTTGTCTGAAAGCAGAATTTGTTATTATTCTGATAGCAGATTTTTGCTGGGTGAGGATGGACTTGAGGTAGTTTGCAGTGGTTGAACCCCATGCACAGATACCATAATTAAGATAGGGATAGATTAGTGCATAATATAAAGAGATGAGAGCAGAGTTAGGTACATAATATCTGATTTTGGAGAGTATACCAACTGTTTTAGAGACTTTCTTAGTTGTGTATTTTATGTGGGTACTGAAGTTGAGTCTCTTGTCTAGGAATAGGCCGAGAAACTTTCCATCATTTTTATTGCTAATGTTTACATTGTCTATCTGAAGCTGAATTGCATTTGTAGATTTGCTTCCAAATAAGATGTAGTAGGTCTTTTCTATGTTAAGTGTTTATTGGTTGACATCCATAAGTGGACTTTTTTTAGTTCATTATTAACAACATTATTTAGTGTATGTACGTTGGGGTTAGAGTAGATGAGGGTAGTATCATCAGCAAACAAAATAGGTTTCAGAATGTTAGACATTAGGCAGATCATTGATGTATATAAGAAATAGGAGAGGTCCAAGATGCTGCCCTGTGGCACTCCAACGGTTATTAGTAGAGTGGGAGAGGTTATATTATTGATGGCTACACATTGGTGTCTATCACTAAGATAGGATTGGATATAGTCCAGTGCATGGCCTCGGATTCCATAATGATGGAGTTTACATAAGAGGTAATTGTGATTAACTGTATCAACGGCCTTTCTCAGGTCAATGAAGAGTCCAATCGGAAACTCGTTTTTGTCAAGGGCTGAGTAAATTATATCAAGGAGACTAATAATTGCATCGTTGGTACTCTTTTGGGAGCGGAAGCCAAA
>WNGS01165523.1:3172190-3209834 GCA_020271785.1 Procambarus virginalis
TGGCCACGCAAAGAGTCGGGACTCTTTAATTGACCCATAGCTGTCAGAGACTCTGACCATAGCTGTCAGAGGTGGACTGACTGACCCCACTACGAGACTTGAGACAGAGCGGTTCTCCAGGTGATCCACCAAGCAACCAATTTAACGTTCAGGAACGTCTTCCCCACATGGTCAGGACCTGCCCTCTTGGTACAGGATGTGAACCTGTCTCAGTTACTGACTGCTGAATGTAATGGAAAAATTACGGTGACCAGTGGCTCATCATTCACCACATCAATCAAATAAAATCAAATGTTTATTCAGGTAAAAGTACATACATAGAAGATTAGTTACAAACCATAATGTTGGATTTATAGATAGAGGTAGTACATACAATACCTAAAGCCACTAGTGCGCATAGCGTTTCGGGCAAGGTGAGGTGGGGAAAAAAACACTTAGACTAAAACTTAATATTATTGAGCTAAAAGTATAAATTGCGTTGAAAGAAAAAATAAAAAGATAAAATAGGGGGAAACATGGTAGAACAAGCCAATAACACGTTAGTCAATAACAGCATTGTTTAAAAATATTAGACATGGGTTGACATTTAGGGGTAAGGTAGGTTACATGGAGTTAATTAGGAGTACTTAGTTTTTCATCTTAAACTGATTGAGAGAGTACAGCTTTTTGTATGATTGGGAAGGTCATTCCAACATTCTTGGTCCCTTGATTTGTTAGAGCATTCTAGTTTGATTAAGTCATACTCTTGGAATATTACATAAGGTATTTGTTTCTGGTGTGGTGCTCATGGGTTCTGTTACAACCTTCTAACAAGCTTTTAAGGTCAGGATTGACATTACAGTTCAGAGTTTTAAATATATAGAGTACACATGAGAGGATGTGCAGTGACTTAATATCTAACATATTCAGAGATTTGAGTAGGGGTACCGAGTGATGTCTGGGGCCAGAGTTAGATATTGTTCTAATAGAAGCTTTGTGTGAGTAATTAGAGACGTAAATGATTTTGGGTAGTAGAACCCCAAGCACAAATACCATAGTTGAGATAAGGATGCATGAGATGAGAGAGTAATAGAGCGTCACCAGGGGCAGGGCGGGGTACATATATGATCTTAGAAAGAATGCTAACAGTTTTAGAATCTTTTTTTTTTTTAGCAAAAAATTTAGTTTAGTTATTAAATGAATGCTAAACTAACTTTTTTGCTATATTTAAAATGTGTCCCTGGAAATTCAGCTTGTTATCGATGAGGACACCAAGGAATTACCATCAACTTTACTACTGATTTGTATATTGTTTATTATTAGACTAATTTCATTTGAGGATTTATTACCAAACCAATTAGATGAAAGTTTGTCAATGTTAGGTGAGTTTTGTTAGCATTTAGCCAAAGATGGACTTTATTTAGTTCAGTATTCACAGTGACATTTAGAGCAAGAGGGTCAGGACTGGAGAAAATGAAAGTTGTGTCATCAGCAAAATAAGATTGGTTTGAGGTGTTGAGAGGCATTTGGAAGGTCATTAATGTAGATGAGAAAGAAGGAGGGCCAAGTATGCTGCCCTGTGGAACACCAATGTTTATGGGGAGCGTATGAGAAATGGAATTATTCACAGAACCATACTGGAGCCTGTCAGCAAGGTAGATTTTGGTATTGCAGGAGTGTCCTCTGACTCCATAATGATGTATTTAAGAAGAAGGTTTGGTGGTTGATAGTGTCAAAAGCCTTACGTAGGTCCACAAATAACCCAACAGGAACTCATTTTTAATTAGAGCTATATGTATCAAGTTAATCATACTAATAAGTGCATCGTAGTGCTTTTATTGGGCCTGAAATCATATTGGCAACTGCCAAGTATATTGAGTTTGGCTAGATATAAGTAAAGCTGCTTGTAGATTAGCTTTCAAATATTTTTGACAAGGTGGCAGAATTGATATCTGTAATTGGTCTGTAATTGTTGACATAATGATCACCACACTTTGTGGACTGGGGTTCCTCTCGCTCTTTTTTTTTAGATATACCGGAAAGGTTTGGAATTCAAGTGATTTGTTGAAGAGCAATGCAATAGCAGGAGCTAGAAATCTGGAGGCTCTTTTGTAATTAGAGATGGTATCTCATCAAGGGCGCTTGACTTAGTTTTAAGGGAAAAGATTACCTCATTAACATCAGAGGAATTAGCCGGAGCTAGGTACAGAGACTCTGCATAGTTACTTGTAACTATGCAGAGTTATTAATATTAGAGAGTGAGGATGGAATATCATGAGCAAGGGATATCCCAATGGATGAAAAGAACCTATTGAATTCATTAGCAGTGTCTGAGGCCGAAAGCACACCATCGTTAATGAATAGGAGAATTGTTTTTTTTATTCAAAATCTTTTTTGATCCTAATATTTGGGAGATAGTGCTCCATGTTTTCTTAATGTTGCCCTTAATTTGGGCAAATTTATTTTCGTAGTATTATTTTTGCTCTTTTTCTAATTATTTTAGACAGCAATGATGAGTAAATCTTTGAAATTCTTTGGAGACGACTCCTAACCTATACTTCTTCTCAAAGTCATGTTTTTTATTAATAGATTTAAGCATACCCTTTGTAAGCCATGGAGTGTTTAACCTTTTATTTGTAATATTGTTTTGTTAGCATTGGACAGTGGGAGTTGTAAAGGCTCAGAGTTTTCTGAAGAAATGTTTGCACTGCTAGGTTTGATGTTCATTGTGTCGCCTAATTCAGCCTCCCAGTTGATATTAGCAGCAGCAGCAATAAAGTTGCTTATAGAAGTTTCATTGTGCAGTCTAAAGTTTATCTTCCTTGTATCTAGAGGTGGTTTATTAATGTTGGTTAGGAGAAATGATGGGTAAATGGTCTGAGGGTCCTATCATGATTATCCCTGAAGTAAATGGAGAAGTTATGTTAGTCCAGATGTGATCAGAGCAGAGGCAGTACTATCAGTGATTCTATTTTTTTTTATTGTAAGATTTTGTTCTTGTTTTTGCTATATTTTTATTATACTCCATACTCCCTTATTCCATTTGAACACTGACTTTGCCTGTGTCCTCTAGTTTAAACTTTATCATTCAGTGTACCTGAGTATCTCTAGCTATTTTACCTCATTTTGTTTTAGTGTAACTTAAGTAATTGATTATATTGTAATTATAATATCATAGTAAATTTTTATTTTATAGAATTATTAATTGTTAGTTGATTTGTATTGGCGCAATTCCTTAACTGTAGCCTCTGTTTAACGCAACAGTAAATGTGTACTTGGATGAAAAAACGATTCTTCGCGGCGGGATCATATTCCAGGGACCTGCCCGAAACGCTATGCGTACTAGTGGCTGTACAAGAATGTAACAACTCTTCTATATATCTCAAAAAAAAAAAAAAAAAAATCTACTGAAATTACCTTTAAGCAACCTACCTCATTTTGTGTATAATTATATATATTCTTTTATTATATCTAGATCTTTTTATAATTGTCTTTTTTTTATTTTTTCTGTCAAACAGTCCTCTTATGCAAACTAGTATTGACCCAGATCTAAACCTCTTATCTAGTATCTATGACAATCATCACTTTAATGATCAAAATTGCAGGTATTATACAGCTCTTGCTGTGAACAATGTTTTAACATGTTATTTATTTATTTATTTATATAATAGAAGGTACATTGGGTTTGTGAGAATAAATAGCATAGTATTTACAATCTTGTAAAGCCACTAGTACGCGCAGCGTTTTGGGCAGGTCCTTAATCTAACAGATAATTTTAAATAGGTAAATTCTAGCAGAATTAATAAAATGATAACAGATACATTGCAAGAAAAAAATGAGATGAGGGAGATTAGTAAGTATATTAAAGCACATTGGTATATTAAAGCTCTGATTGATTACATTGACAGCTTGATTGGTAATTTAAACAAGATTAATAGACACCATACAGCAGATTGACAGCACATATAAGAAGACAGCAATGATCACAATGATAAAGATGTTCAGATTGGGTACATAAAGGTTGGGAGATTGGGTAGCAATAGATACAGTGCAATTTTAAAGCAAAAGGTAAAAAACTATGAAGATGAAATTAGGTACTTTTTAGTATTGTTTTTGAATGATGCAAAAGTTGGACAGCTTTTCAATTCAATAGGGAGTGAGTTCCCTGGACTAGGTACCTTTATTTGCATAGAGTGTTTACACAGATTAAGTTTGACTCTGGGGATATCAAAGAAATATTTATTTCTGGTGTGGTGATAATGGGTCCTATTACATCTGTCCAGGGAGAGTTTTAGAGCAGGATTTGCATTTAAGAACAGGGTTTTGTAAATGTAGCTGACACAAGCGAATTTGTGGAGTGAGATTATGTTTAGCATGTTTACGGAGTTAAACAAGGGGGCTGAGTGTTGTCTGAAAGCAGAATTTGTTATTATTCTGATAGCAGATTTTTGCTGGGTGATGGTGGACTTGAGGTGGTTTGCAGTGGTTGAATCCCATGCACAGATACCATAATTAAGATAGGGATAAATTAGTGCATAATATAAAGAGATGAGAGCAGAGTTAGGTACATAATGTCTGATTTTGGAGAGTATACCAACTGTTTTAGAGACTTTCTTAGTTATGTATTTTATGTGGGTACTGAAGTTGAGTCTCTTGTCTAGGAATATGCCAAGAAACTTTCCATCATTTTTATTGCTAATGTTTACATTGTCTATCTGAAGCTGAATTGCATTTGTAGATTTGCTTCCAAATAAGATGTAGTAGGTCTTTTCTATGTTAAGTGTTTATTGGTTGACATCCATAAGTGGACTTTTTTTAGTTCATTATTAACAACATTATTTAGTGTATGTACGTTGGGGTTAGAGTAGATGAGGGTAGTATCATCAGCAAACAAAATAGGTTTCAGAATGTTAGACATTAGGCAGATCATTGATGTATATAAGAAATAGGAGAGGATCCAAGATGCTGCCCTGTGGCACTCCAACGGTTATTAGTAGAGTGGGAGAGGTTATATTATTGATGGCTACACATTGGTGTCTATCACTAAGATAGGATTGGATATAGTCCAGTGCATGGCCTCGGATTCCATAATGATGGAGTTTACATAAGAGGTAATTGTGATTAACTGTATCAACGGCCTTTCTCAGGTCAATGAAGAGTCCAATCGGAAACTCGTTTTTGTCAAGGGCTGAGTAAATTATATCAAGGAGACTAATAATTGCATCGTTGGTACTCTTTTGGGAGCGGAAGCCAAACTGACAGGGTTAAGAATGTCGAATTTTACGAGATAGGAGTAGAGCTGTTTGTAGATAATTTTTCAAATATTTTGATAGAATGGGTAGATTTGATATTGGTCAATAATTGTTTATGTCCGCCGGATTGCCTCCTTTATGGACTAGCGTAACTCTTGCATTTTTAAGGATATCAGGGAAGGTGTGACACTCTATAGATTTGTTGAACAGTAGAGCTATGGGTGGGGCAAGGGCATGGGAGGCGCTCTTGTATACAATGGACGGAATTTCACTGGTGTTCCCTGCTTGGTTTTTAGAGAGTGTATGATGGACACAACATCTGCCGGTCTGATTGGTGAAAGGAGAAGAGAGTTTGGATAGCTGCCTGAGAGATATGTGTTAATATGTGTCTGAGTCAGTGGGATTTTTCTGACAAGATTAACACCAACTTATGAAAAGAAGCTATTAAATTCATTTGCCATTTCTAAATCAGTCGACTATGAGGAAGCTAACATACCAACCTCATCAGTTGGTATGAGGAAGCAGGAATTCATACAGTTGAGGAAGCTAGCGGCAGGAGGGTAAACAGGCAAGCAGAGGTCAATATTAAAGTCCCCTGCGATAATTTGATGGTTTTTATTCAGTCTGTTATCTAGTATTAGATTTTTAAGGTTAGAGTTGAATTCGGACACTTTAGTGTTAGGAATTCTATAGACTGCTCCCACAGTCAGGACAGACTCGGCACCCTTGACTCTGAAACAGGCAAAGATATATTTTGAGATATGAGTTTCAAGCTCTGAAGACAATCTTCATTGCTCGGGTTTCTTCAATAATTTTAACCACTCCACAGAAGAAATAACGACTGAGATCCAGGAGAAGAATCAGGATCTCAAAATTGGTTACTTACACATGATCCCCCCTCCCTGTCCAGCTCATTGCCGTGAGGGGGCTTGGTGGGCGGCTGCCAGAGTGTGATGCTCCGTAAGACAGTCCTCAGTCCTTTTATAGCCTTGTGCTCCTGCTGCTGTCCTCTCTAATTCTGCTGGACACCTTTTCCTTTTCCTTTTATTTCGTTTTTCTCCCCCCTCTTCTCCTTTCTCGTTGTCATTTCCTACTGACCTTATGCCTATATTGATCATTCTTTTGGCCTTCTTTTGTTTTGACGCCCGGGTGTTTGAGGAGGCATACTCTTGCACCCATAGAACTGTAGTACCCAACGTCTCGAGTGAGGGGAACCTTTTATTGTCAATCCTCCTTTCGTTAAAGAACCCGATGACGATGGACTGGCGGTTTTTAAGGTGGCGTTTGTGATGCATATACTCACAACACTCCCCTGAGGGGCCCCAGCAAGATCGGCAACATGTCTCTTGTTGGGTGTCCTGCCTCTAATTGTGGCTCCATGGTGGGTGTGGGGGCACGTTCGTGAATGAACGTCTTACTTCTCGTCTCTGTTGCAATCTGTTCCTCTTTTACTTTCTCAGGCTCGTGGGTGGGCGACCAAGCCCCCGAGTCGGACTGTGTTGGAAGACCAGGCCCTGTAGCCCCCGCTGCATTGGGCCCCGACCTTGCTCCTCCTTTCATCCTCCTGACTACTCCCCTCGGGTCCCTCTCCCTCCTCTGTGGTTGGGTCTAGCCCCAAACCCCCAGTGGTGACCACCTCGTTCCCTGGCACGGCTCAGTCTCTAGTTGTAACTACTGTGCCTTTTAACCCCTCTTATAAATTAGCTACTGCTTGTTATGAATTTGGTTCCTGTTATGGAGGAGTATAGAGTATTAAAGAGAAGAGCCAAGAGCTAGAATCAAGATGTATCAAAGTTAGTGGCATAAATAGGCCCGGCCCCAATGGAACATTGGTTCCTGTTTATGCTTTAAGGTTTTAGAACAGATCTGTTGTCTGGGATACAATCATCTACACCACTATAACAGGAGTAATGGATACACCTCAAAAACTAACTTATTTATTAAACCCTCTTAACAACCCCCATATACATTAACAACAATAACAATAACTACTTTACCACACTATCTTACGTTAACTACCTTGGTCCACATAGGCAGGATACAAGGCTTACACTTGGGACAAGCTCGGGTAAAGTCTACTTGCAAAGAACTTGAAGGCTTGAAGCAGCCTAGGGTAGTTAAGCCCCACATGGTACCCTATTCAAACACAACATCTAGGGATGCCCAAAACACTGGCTTATACTACACAATATCTACACAAGTCTAGCTAGTAGCACGGTAGCACGGGTTAGGTACTTATTTTATTTATTTATTTATTTATTTATTTATTTACAAGAAGGTACATTGGGTTTGTGAGAATAAATAGCATAGTATTTACAATCTTGTAAAGCCACTAGTACGCACAGCGTTTTGGGCAGGTCCTTAATCTAACAGATAATTTTAAGTAGGTAAATTCTAGCAGAATTAATAAAATGATAACAAATACATTGCAAGAAAAAAATGAGATGAGGGAGATTAGTAAGTATATTAAAGCACATTGGTATATTAAAGCTCTGATTGATTACATTGACAGCTTGATTGGTAATTTAAACAAGATTTATAGACACCATACAGAAGATTAACAGCACATACAAGAAGACAGCAATGATCACAATGATAAAGATTCGGATTGGGTACAAAAAAATTGGAAGATTGGGTAGCAATAGGTACAGTGCAATTATAAAGCAAAAAGGTAAAAAACTATGAAGACGAAATTAGGTACTTTTTAGTATTGTTTTTAAATGACGCAAAAGTTGGACAGCTTTTCAATTCAATAGGGAGTGAGTTCCATTGACTGGGTCCCTTAAAATAAATAAAAATAAATGTTTATTCAGGTAAAGTACATACATACAAGAGGTTTTACAAAAATTTATAGATTTATAGATAGAGCTAGTACATACAATGCCTAAAGCCACTATTACGCAAAGCGTTTCAGGCATGAAAAACATTAAAGACTAAAACTTAATACTAATTGAGATTAAAGTATAAAATGTGTTGAGAACAAATAAAAATAAAAATAAAAAAGGGGGGGGGAACATGGCAGAAAAATAGCACAAATACAATTAGGTCGACAAACAGCGTTCTTTAAAAAAAACAGACATGGGTTGACACTATAGGGGTAAGGTTGGTTACAGGGAATTTATTAGGTAGTGCTTAGTGTTTATCTTAAACTGGTTGAGAGAGGTACAGTCTTTAACATGGTTGGGAAGGTCATTCCACATTCTGGGTCCCTTGATTTGTAGAGCATTTCTAGTTTGATTAAGTCGTACTCTTGGAATATCAAAACTGAATTTATTTCTGGTGCTCATGGGTTCTGTTACAACCTTCAATGAAGCTTTTGAGGTCAGGATTGGCATTACAGTTCAGCATTTTATATATGTATAATACACATGAGAGATGTGCAGTGACTTAATATCTAACATATTCAGAGAGTTGAGTAGGGGTACCGGTGATGTCTGGGGCCAGAGTTGGATATTGTCCTAATAGCAGCTTTGTGTTGAGTAATTAGAGGACGTAAATGATTTTGGTAGTAGAACCCCAAGCACAAATACCATAGTTGAGATATGGATATATGAGGGAGTAATAAAGCGTCACCAGGGCAGGCGAGGTAAATAATATCTGATCTAAGAAAAAATGCAACAATTTTTGAAACTTTTTTGATATATTTAGAATGTGTCCCTGGAAATTCAGCTTCTGGTCAATGAGAACGCCAAGGTATTGGCATCTATTTTGTTACAAATTTGGGTATTGTTTATCCTGAGGTTTATTTGATTAGAGGATTATTGCCAAACAGAATATAGAAAGTTTTGTCAATGTTAAGGGTGAGTTTGTTGGCAGTTAGCCAAAGATGGACTTTATTTAGCTCAGTATTCACTGTGGCATTTAGAGCAAAGGGGGTCAGGACTGGAGTAAATGAAGGTTGTGTCGTCAGCAAATAAAATTGGTTTGAGGTGTTGGGAGGCATTTGGAAGGTCATTAATGTAGATGAGAAAGAGGAGAGGGCCAAGTATGCTGCCTTTATTTGCATAGAGTGTTTACACAGATTAAGTTTACGCTGGGGATATCAAGAGATATTTATTTCTGGTGTGTTGATAATGGTCCTATTACATCTGTCCAGGGAGAGTTTCAGAGCAGGATTTGCATTTAAGAACAGGGTTTTGTAAATGTAGTTGACACAAGAGAATTTGTGGAGTGAGATTATGTTTAGCATGTTTAGGGAGTTTAACAAGGGGGCTGAGTGTTGTCTGAAAGCAGAATTTGTTATTATTCTGATAGCAGATTTTTGCTGGGTGAGGATGGACTTGAGGTGGTTTGCAGTGGTTGAACCCCATGCACAGATACCATAATTAGATAGGGATAGATTAGTGCATAATATAAAGAGATGAGAGCAGAGTTAGGTACATAATATCTGATTTTGGAGAGTATACCAACTGTTTTAGAGACTTTTTTAGTTATGTGCTGTATGTGGGTACTGAAGTTGAGTCTCTTGTCTAGGAATAGGCCAAGAAACTTTCCATCATTTTTATTGCTAATGTTTACATTGTCTATCTGAAGCTGAATTGCATTTGTAGATTTGCTTCCAAATAAGATGTAGTAGGTCTTTTCTATGTTAAGTGTTAGTTTGTTGGTTGACATCCATAAGTGGACTTTTTAGTTGATTATTAACAACATTATTTAGTGTATGTACGTTGGGGTTAGAGTAGATGAGGGTAGTATCATCAGCAAACAAAATAGGTTTCAGAATGTTAGGCAGGTCTGGGCAGGAATGTTAGAGACATTAGGCAGATCATTGATGTATATAAGAAATAGGAGAGGTCCCAAGATGCTGCCCTGTGGCACTCCAACGGTTATTGGTAGAGTGGGAGAGGTTATATCCTCTCTAGTTATCTTAGTACTTAGGTTACATCCTCCCTAGTTATCTTAGTAGAGTTTAGTAGCTTAAGGTAAGGGATACCTTACCTTACCCTGAGGTGTTTCCGGGGCTTATCGTCCCCGCGGCCCGGTCATCGACCAGGCCTCCTGGTTGCTGGACTGATCAACCAGGCTGTTGGACGCGGCTGCTCGCAGCCTGACGTATGAGTCACAGCCTGGTTGATCAGGTATCCTTTGGAGGTGCTTATCCAGTTCTCTCTTGAACACTGTGAGGGAAGAGAGAAGGAGGAGGAGAATCGAGGTAGAGCCCCACAGGAATATGTTGACACCACACAGCCCGAACAGAGAAGACCAGAGAAGGAGCCTTCAGTCCCTGAGCTCTCTCCAGTTGTTGCCGGGGAGATAACTAACTGATCTCGCAGCTTATAAACATTGCAAATCTTCCCCGATGTACAATACTGTTTACTTTACTATGTTCTAAGGATAGTTAATAATTAGTTCAACGTATAGTTAATCAACAACAAGCTCAAGAGTCTGAATGCTCTGTGAGAAACAAGATTCGTCGTACGTTTGGCAAGAGCGACGGGAATAAGGCGTACGGTTTTAAAGAGCCCTGATATAAATATTATTGTAATTGTATATCCTTCTCACATGATCCAATTCTGTGAATTAATGTAAGGTAATTATTTAGAGCTCAAATTGACCTCTGATTTTCATCTGTGGAACCCAGGGTCGTAACACCCTCTCTGGGGGTTCTCAACACTGTCCGCGCCACAACCGCACTCGCTTGATTCCTTTCTGTACTGATGTGTATCAAGCCTTGTTTGGTCCTGCTTTGTGGGCCAAATACCTTGATTTCTTCCCTCTTGATTCTTCGCCTCCTGACGATATCTCCCTTCATAGGTACCTTGTTGATTCAGTGGATGCCTCTGTTACCTTCAACCCCACCCATCGCGGTACGTGTGTCGTTGTTGCTCCTTCTCAGGATGCAGCCTCCCGCTTGGCCGCCTTATCCTGCCTTGGTGAAACCCCTGTTCGGGTCTCCATGAATGCTCTGTTGAATGCCAGTGTTGGCACTATTCTCCTCCCACCTCATGTTGCAACTGGTGTTCGGAATCTACAGGACTGCCACGAAGATATTCGGCATATCCTCGAAGCCCAGGTCATATAAATAAATAAATAAATAAATAAATAAACAAGCTTGAGGCAGCCGTTCTCATCTTGAAACACCGGCAACATTTGTCTTTTCCTGAGGCGAGGCGCCAAGTTCGCCGTCTCCCACCTTATGCTAACGTCTCTTATGCTCGCGTGTTGCGCTCTTCCTCTCCTCGTCCTTCCCACCTTCCTCAGTCTCACAACCGTTTCCAGGCCTTAGACCCTGACACGCCCACTGCCGCTGCCTCTGTTCCTTTGAGTTCTGTCCCGAAGGGTCTCCCTCATGGTTCTCTGTCTGGGGGGTTCCCCTTCTTTCTACCCAATCTGTCATGTCTCCTGTGTCTTCTTCCTCGTCTCCCTCCGATCCTCCTTCCCATCCTTCTCCTCCGACTCTTAGCTCTCCGCGCTGCCAGTCGGTGCGGGCTGATGTCCATCGCTCTCCCAACGGCCGTCGTGTTTGCTCTCGTTCTGCTTCTCCAGTTGAGATGCTTGAATCTGTTGCCCAGTACAGTGTTGCTGGGACGCCTGTCTCTTTGAGTCAGAAGCGAAAGCCTGGCTCCTCTGCTTCTTCCTCCCCGGTGGGTAAGAAGGCTTCACTTTCTGCCTCGCCCCCAACATCTACCCCTCAAGCTCCATCCCCTCCCCCTTTTCTGTGATTGCGCCCCCTGTTCCTGGTACAAAGGTTCTTTAGCCCCCTCTTCCCCCTCGGTTGCTGCCCTTGCTGAGGTGCATTCCTTGGTTTCTGCCCCACCTGCTTCTGTCCTTGACCCTCGGTTGTCCCCCCTCTCCTCCTCCTGTCCCTGCACGTCCACCTCTGGTCTGTCCTCCTGCTCCCTTCCCTCCATCTTTAATCAGTTTACACATGCCCCTAACCCTGACTTTGATGACCCTAATCCTGCGCTTCTTTAACGTGCTGTGTTCCCTTTTCACCTTTGTGTCTTCGTTGTTCTCTGTTGCTATCCTTTCTCTTCTTGTCGATGTCTATTCTTCAAAGGAACATTCGTGGTTATTACGCCAATGTCCTTGAATTCCAACTTCTGATTTCAAGGTTTTCGACCCTTTGCGTCTGTGTCCAGAAGCCGATGCTTGGTGCTCGTACTGGTAGCTTCCATGGCTATTCCTTTCTCCCAGCCCCACCTCCCCACCCCCTAGCTGTTGCTGGGGCTCCTAACTCTTCTGCTCTCTTCATTCGCTCTGATGTTCTCTTTGTCCCCTTACTTTTTCTATCGCCTCTCTGTAATAATTCCGCCTTGTACTATCTCAACCGCGCACCCCACTACTACCACTGAGCTAACCGTGCAATCTCCGCTCTTCCTATGGTAATAACGGATGCTCTACAGATCATGTAAGATGTTAACACTCGGGCCGTCATACGAAGACGTAAACCAGTAAACCGGAGAGACAGAGAGAGAGAGAGAGAGAGAGACAGAGACAGAGACAGAGAGAGTGAGGAAGAGTGAGGCAGAGCGAGAACGAGAGCAAGGGAGGGAGAACGAGAGCCAGTGAAGGCGAGGGAGAGTGAGACACTAGTGAGGGAGAGTGAGACAGAACGAGGACGAGAGCAAGGGAGGGAAAACGAGAGCGAGTGAGGGCGAGGGAGAGTGAGACAGAAAGACAGAGATATTCGTAGTCACAGCCTATCGTATGAGTTACCGAGTAACGCTGCCGCCACCCTGAGTTACCGGACAGGGGACCGGAGTGAGATTCGTAGGTCTTGCAGATGGAATAACCTACCAGGACAGGTGTAGGGGACAATTGAACGGTACAAGGATCCTGGCCTGACACTCGAATAATCCTGACCACTTGGGAACTATAGAATACACAAGAATAAGGCGGGACACACCCAATACTAAACCCTCAACACGGGACGGACGGGGGGAGGAATACTGGATAATTACGGACACTAGGTCACTAGGTCAAAGGGACGGTAGGCCCAATATCACTAAGACAAGGAACCATTAATACACATTTAATAACACTTGATAATATATAACTTTATTTAAAATAATTAAATCTGCACTTCCCTAACTAATTCCTACCAGAGGCCAAGAGTACTGAATGAGGTGCTTTAGTTCAAGAGAGCCGTACTTACTCGTATGTTGTTCCACAGTTCTCCTGGAGATGATGTTCCCTCCCTGAGTCCACACATACCGTCCTCCTGGGGCTGCGCCCACTCTACTGTCCCTCTTCCCTGATCTCTTGCTCCTCAGCTGAACATGAGGGTTTGCATTTAATGTGTAGGGGTTAATCCCTGAAGATTATCATGACGGCATCAACTCTGACCTCCTAGTGACTTGGTAACCGCTGACCTGTCCTGGTTAACTGGTACCAAGGTGTAACTTCTACATTGTCTGCCGCCGCCTGCCTGGTGCCTGTGGTTTGTTCATCCTCCACGTGGCTTGTTCATGCTGTTATGATGTTCATGTTGTACTACTATGTACTGCTCTCTTGTTACATCTCCATTGTTCTTCTGCCCGTTTCTTTGTGAGGAAATGGTACACGGTTTGTTCCATTTATCTCCCCCGAATGTCCCATTTTCTCTTCCCGATCTTAAACACCTATTGACTCCTTGCCGGAGCCTGTGCTCCTGCTAGGTGATTTCAGTTGCTGTCATACCCTTTGGGGTGATGTTCTGACGAGCACCTAGGGTCGCCTTCTTGAATCGTTCATCCTCTCTTCTTCCCTTTCTCTTCTGAATTCTGGTGAGCCCACTAATTTGGACTCTCGGACTCGCACCCTTTCCTGTGTTGATCTTTATCTCTGCTTGTTGTCTCTTTATTTGGATTTCATGTGGCAAGTTCTTGATGACTTCCATGGCAGTGACCATTTCCCCATCCTTATTACCTTTTTCTCTTTTCACCCTCCCCTCTCCTTCCCTAGGAGGCAGTTTGCTAAGGCAGACTGGAACCTATTTACCCTCAGTGCTACTCTCTCTGACCTCTCCCTTCTGCTTCTCCCTCGCTCTCTCCTCCTTTTTCATGACACCATCTTCGACGCTGCCCTCTGCTCTATTCCTCGCTCTTCCTCTCGGGGACCTCGGAAGTGCGTTCCCTGGTGGAATGCTGACTGCTCAGGATGTCCGCTGTAAGCATGCAGCCTGGAAGAGAGACCACCGCCGGCAGACGGCCGATTCTTTTCTTTGGTTTTGGAAGGCTAGTGCGGTGGCCTGTAGGGCCATCTGTATTGCTAAATTTGAATGTTGGATGACTTATGTCTCCACCATTACGTCCAAAACTCCTCTGCCACAGATTTGGAAGCTTGTCTGCAAGATACCGGGTAAGTTCGTTCCCGATGACTCTCCGGTCCTTCACCTCCACGGTACTCTTGTGGCGGACCCGTTGCAGGTCGCTACCAAACTGGGTTCCCACTTTTCTTCTGATAGCTTTGGTTCTCATCTTCCTCAATATTTCCTTCTTTGTAAACCTGTCCTTGAATCTCGACCTTTAGATTTGTGCACTCGTCTCCGACTTCCCTATAACGATTCCTTCTCTCTTTCTGAACTTCAATCTGCCCTGGCCCTCTGTGGGTCTACAGCGGCGGGCTCCGATGGCATTTATTATGAGATGCTTCTCCATCTCCCTCCGTGCACGTCTCGGTATTTACTGAGTCTGTATAATCGGATCTGGGAACTGTCGTCAGTCCCTGAGGACTGAGACTTCCCCTAAGGACTTTTGCCCTATTGCCCTAATGAGTTGTGTCTGCAAACTCTTTGAACGTATGGTTAACGTTCGTCTGATGTGGTTCTTAGAACACTATCACCGCCTCTCCCCTTCTCAATTTGGTTTCCGCAAGTGCCGCAGCACAACGAATGTCCTGGTGAACTTGGAGGTCTATATTCGTACTGCTTTTTCTGCGAAGACCTCCGTTGTTGCCGTCCTTTTTTGACCTGGAAAAGGCTTACGACACCACTTGGCAATATCATATTCTATCCCAACTTCATTCTTTGGGCCTTCGTGGTAATCTCCCTCTCTTTCTCCAAAGCTTCCTCTCTCGTTGTTCCTTTCGGGTGAGGCTTGGTACTGCTCTCTCTGCCTCTTTTCAGCAATACGAATGTGTATCCCAAGGTAGTGTTCTGAGCACTACTCTTTTTCTGGTTGCCTCAATGGTCTTCTTTCCTCTCTTCCTTCAGGCGTCTTCTCTGCTCTCTATGTCGACGATCTTACCCTTTGCTGTCAGGGTGATGATTCGCCTCTCCTTCATCGCCGGCTTCAACTGGTGATTGATACTTTGTCTCCTTGGGCCACCGATCATGGCTCCAGGTTCTCTGCGTCTAAGAATTGTGCTATGTCTTTTACTCGGAAGCGTGTCGTTCTTCGTCCTTCTAATTGTCGCTTTATGGTCACCCCATTGTGTACAAGGATTCCGTTAAGCTTTTGGGGTTGATTTTTGACACTCGTTTGTCTTGCTTACTCGTCTGCTTCTCCTTCTACTCTTCGCCGTCTTGATGCTTTACACCATACTGGGTTGTGCCTCAGTTCTGGTGCCTTTCATTCAACTCCTATCCTCAGCTTTTATGTTGACACTGGCTTCCTATCTCTCCAGGACCGCCGTGATCGCTATTGTCTTCGCTATCTTGTGCGGTCCTTGCAACATCCTTCCTCTCGCCTCTGTCGTGCTTTAACTTTTACCCCTCCTGTGGTTCCTGTTCCTCTTCACCACCTTCTTTCTGTTCAGTTATCTCGCTTAAAGGATTCTCTTTCGGTTCGTATTTCTAATATTTCTCCTCGTGTTGTTTCTTCCTTGTCCCCGTGGAGAGTCCCCCTACCACAGTTTTGTACATCCTTAACCCGCATCATTAAAGCTTTTACCCCCTCCTACAGTTCTGAAATGCCTTTTCCTTGAGCACTTTTTTTCGCACTCCCGCTCCGTTTCCATCTTCACCGATGGGTCTAAGTCTGCAGACGGTGTAAGCTACTCTGTTGTTTTTCCTGATCGCACTTATATGTGTCGGCTACCTTCGGAGACTGGTATCTTCACAGCGGAACTTTATGCTATTCTCTATGCTCTTCGTCTTCTGCTTTCTCGTTGTCAATCTTCCTTCGTAGTTGTCGTTGACTCTCGAAGTACCCTCATGGCTCTCGGGTTCTTTAATCTGGTTCATCCAGTGGTTGTCGAGATTCAACATTGGTTGTTTCTTATTCACAGTAAATTCAAGTCAGTTGAGTTTTGCTGGGTTCCCAGCCATATTGGTGTCTCTTTAAATGGGCGTGCAGATGCTGCTGCTAGGGGAGCTGTCCACTCTTGTCCCATCTCTCGTAAAAGAATTTTTCTTATTCCGACTTTTATCCAGTTATTCAAACCTTTTATCCTTACCCGTTGGCAGGCTTGTTGGTCTTCTGTTACTAATAATAAACTGCTTACTCTTAAGAATAGTTGTGTGTCCTGGTTGCAACCTGCTCTTGCACAAGACAGCACATATATGACTTATTGCTTATAGTCACTATTTTGCTTATAAATAAGTATATATGTGACATATTCCATGCCATATTTTTTTCAAGGCACTAACGTTTTTCTCTCAGTTTTATTAAACAATAGAGATTTTATAAAAAAAAATTGACAATATCCTGAGTTACTTTACAATTTATTTAAATATTTTAGTTTTGTTTTATTATTTTTATAAAACTGTAATATCAATATAGGTATAGGTTCAGTACTAATTGTAATGTCTTAACATACTTAGAGGACTAGGTTAGGTTGTGGTTTTCTATTCAACTTTTCAAGGTAAATTCAAATATTCACAATAAATTAGTATGTCACATATGCACTTATTCACAATGAAGATATTGACTATAGGGAGACGTTCAACCGAGAGAACAGCATGCTGGACTTGTGATCCTGTGGTCCTGGGTTCGATCCCAGGCACCAGCGAGAAACATTAGGCAGAGTTTCTTTCACCCTATGCCCCTGTTACCTAGCAGTAAAATAGGTACCTGGGTGTTAGTCAGCTGTCACGGGCTGCTTCCTGGGGGTGGAGGCCTAGTCGAGGACTGGGCCGCGGGGACACTAAAAAGCCCCGAAATCATCTCAAGATAACCTCAAGATAAGCAAGTGCGAGAACGGGTTGCCTCGTGGCCGTCCTCCTACCACCATAATCGGCGATGGGAAATGGCTCTGGCAAGGTTGCGTATTGGCCATACTCGCTTAACTCATGGAGCGCCGCCCTGCTCCTTATTGTCCAAATTGAATTGTTCCTCTTACAGTCGTGCATATCCTTGTTGAATGTCCTGACTTCCGGGACGAGCGTGTGTCTTGTTTTCCGACCGTCCCTCGCGGTCGCTTGTCCCCGATAGACATCTTGGTGAATCGGATTCTTTTGATATCATTCGCCTTATGTGTTTCTGTTCTCGTTTGGCATCCTTGGTGATATTTAGTGCATTAATTCTGATTATTCTGCATATTTGATGGTGCTACATAACCTTCCCGGTTTGGTGCCTTCTTTTGATAATTACTTATACATGATCGGTAAGGGACCTGCATCACGCACCCTGAAATTCATTTAACTTATTAATTAATTAATTTATTTATTTATACCAGAGTTCTTACATTCTTGTACAGCCATTAACATGCATAGCGTTTCGGGCAGGTCCTTAATCCTAATTTGCACACACACACACACACATGCTCACATCCCCAGGAAGCAGCCCATAGCAGCTGTCTAACTCCCAGGTACCTATTTACTGCAAGGTGAGCAGGCGCATCAGGGTGATAGAAACTCTGCCTGTTTGTTTCCGCCTCCACCGGGGATCGAACCAGAACTCTTAGGACTACGAACTCTGTGCGCTGTCATCCAGCCGCTCAATTAACTCTAGACACTACTGAACAGGCTAAGACTGTACTCTCAACAGGGATCTTTGCCTTTGGCATCAAATTGGCTCTGAAACAAATCTCTCTGGAGGAGCATTACTCAATACTACAATGTTTTAGGTGCTTCCAGTATGATCATACCACTAAGGATTGCCTTAGCCAACAAGAGATGTGCAACATATGTGCTAAGGGGGCCATGTTAGGATTAAGGTATGTGTAGGATTAAGGCCACTTAAGATTAGGTTGTTACATTGTGATCCGATGCTCATTTGTATGCATGGCACCTACACCCGGTGACGTCATTGTTTGTTGTTGAATAAACGCCATGTGGAGTACAGGTTGGTTACTCTTCCCGCCAAATTATAACAGGCCACAATTACAAAGACTGTCCTAAGCCTTACTACAAATACTGCACCGTTTGCAATGTGGCACACGTTGCAATTTCCCAACTTTTCCCGAAGAGGAAAGAGATAAAGAAACGCATGGACGAGGAACGTGCAAGTTGTAATGCAATCTATATACAGGCTTCACAGTCAGACACAAACGCATGGGGAAACCCCGGCCCACCACATGATCCTATTTCCGCCCCTTTAGCAGCCCATCACTCACCAGACACTCCAAAACACCCGACATAATCCCACTCAGGTACTCACTCAAGCTACAACCTCAACCGGCCAGCAACAGGGTCGATCCGCCAAACGAGCCCACTTGCTTCCACCTTATTCCCAACAACCTCCTAATCAGTCTAACGTGACATCCGACCTGATTACAATAGCAAAGGAGGCCGTGAATGGGGATATAGTCAAACTCATCAGCATCTTGAATGCCCTCTGAGCGGACAACAACCTGCCCACCATTCAAGTTTCACACTTCACTTACACCCTCATTGACACAGTTCACTTCCCGGCTTCAACATCCTCCCAAGAAACGGAGGCCTACTCCCTGCATACTTGAAACTGGGAGCACACGGACTCGCACCACCCCAGATATTTCTCGCACAACACTCCTAGGACTGGAAATTCACGCAGACAGACTTGTCGCATTAAGCCCACTACCAAACAATCAACCAGAACAATCCATTCCATAGCTTCACCTTGCCACTATCCACACAGAGCCTCACACCGACTCGATCCCTCTTCCAGCCAGACCGCCCAGCCTGCCCCATCCAAACCATACCACCCAGGATAATTTAAATGAACTGGGGGGAATCCTCCTTAGAACTAGTCCGGAGTGTCTCTTATGACAAGGGTCATGGAAGTTCAGAAAGGCATCAACTCTAGCTTCTCTTCAGACTCGGACAGATCTATTGACGTGGAATGGGGCTCTAGTACAGGTGAAACCACGATTTCTGAGAGCAGTGCGCCAAGTTTCCCAGGGGGATACCCATAATCCAATATCCTGAGTTATTACTAACAAACTGCATACAACTGCATACTAAGAGGGAACTCAGCATAGGTGCCGAGTTCCCTCTTCTCTCCCCCTCCTCCCAAGGGGTCACTTCAAACCAGAGCCCAATCCAAGATCGCCAAGAATCAATCTATGTCGCAACAATGGGAATAACTATAATGCAAATTAACATAAAACATTTGTTTAACAACAGATACCTATTCTCAGTAGACGTGAGTAACCTCAACCCAGACGTTATACCGTAATTCTGATATGGAGAGGATTTTCCTGTCGCATTATTTTGGTGGAGGGTGACCACATTCTTACAGTGGAATTCTTGACCAGCCGTGGACCACTGCTCATTTGTACGGCTTACTTACCTCCCAGACTTAATTACCTCCTCTCAGTTCTCTTCAACAGACTCCTGAACAGGTATCAATCAACGATCATTGCCGGTGACCTCATCGCTCACCACCCAGCGCTTTACAACTGCCAGCCGGCGAGAACAGACCGGAAGGAAAGACAGTTGTGTAATTTAATTCTCACGAGGAACGTCGCTCTCCAGCTCCCCCCCCCACTCCAACACCTTTATTGCAGGCAACAATAGGGGAACACCAGACTTGGTCTTCACTAACAGGTACTGCCACAAATTCCACTGCAGAGTGACTCCGATAGGGTGGGGGGTTTGGCTCGGACCACATCCCAGTCATCATTAAGCTCCAAACGGTCCCATTCAGAGTTTTAACTCCACCTAGACCCAGACTCGAGAAGATGAAAAGGCGAGCTTACGACACCTTCCCCTTCCTAGCTGATGACCAAGTGGTAGAGTTGGACATCAGTCAACTCGAACTATTGACCAGGTAGTCGCAGGTATACACGATCGCATATTAGAAGCAACCGAGGCAACAGGCCAGAGATCGACCACCAGAACGTATAGTCAATACACCCCAACCAGGAAAATTAAGTGCAAAATGAACGAGTATCAACAAGCCTGGACCAGCCACCAACGGACGGGTACTCCACCGGCGCTTCACCTATAGTCCCTGAAGAGAGACATCACTGCCATTACGATCAGTCACAGACGATACATTTGAATGTATCTGGTCAGGCAGGGAATACAGAGAACATATACGGCACGCATAGACGAGATAAAGTACCTAAATTATTGGGATCGACTCAAAGCTCTCCAAATGTACTCACTAGAAAGGAGACGAGAGAGATACCAAATAATATACACATGGAAAATACTGGAGGGCCAAGTCCCAAATCTACACAGTAAAATAACAACGTACTGAAGTGAACGATATAGAGGAAAATGCAGAATAGAACCAATGAAGAGCAGAGGTGCCATAGGCACAATCAGAGAACACTGTATAAACATCAGAGGTCCGCGGTTGTTCAACACCCTCCCAGCGAGCATAAGAAATATTGCCGGAACAACCGTGGACATCTTCAAGAGGAAACTAGATTGTTTCCTCCAAGGAGTGTCGAACCAAAAGGGCTGTGGTGGGTATGTGGGTCTGCGAGCCGCTCCAAGCAACAGCCTGGTGGACCAAACACTCACAAGTCAAGCCTGGCCTCGGGCCGGGCTTGGGTAGTAGAAGAACTCCCAGAACCCCATCAACCAGGTATCAACCAGGTATTTTGAATTTATGCTAACTCTTAAATTATTTGTTGACCTTTTTAATCTGTTTTTAGTTTTTTCTATAGTATGCTGTTGTTGGTGTTAGAGCAATGCCTGCTAAGTCTCATCATGCTTCAAGTATTATCTTGCCCTCTAATTCACTCCTTAAATCATGTTCTCGTTTAGTGTACTTGTAATTTCTTCTCTTTACTCGATTTTCTTTTAGCTTTACCTTATTTGTTTGAAATTTAATATCTTTTATAATATGTTGAAAATCTGGGCCAATGTTATCTATCGTGTTTATGTCAGTGTGTGTGTGTGTCCGCTCAGCTTCAGTTATACCAGTACTCTTGTGACAGTTGGCAGCACTAAGCTGTAGACATGGGCCTCTTTTCTGTGTGTATATTTTAATAATAATTCCTTTTTTGTCAGGGATAGGAAACCTGTATATATATATACCTTAGGCTTGTATCAAGGTCCTCCCCGAGGTCGAACTACTGACTCTCCCCGGGATGAAACCCCACAACACTTATTTAACGTTCAAGTACCTATTTACTGCTAGGTGAGCACTCGCATTAGGTGAAAGAAAACATGCCCAATCATTTCTGTCCCGCCCGGGGTCGAACCCGGAATCCCTGATTGTGAGTTGAGTACGGAGCAAACTGTACTGAAAGTGTTGTTTTGGGTGTTTACAAATACATGTTTCCCATAAAACACACAATTAAATCTTCCGTCCCTACAAAGCCAGCATTGGGAACGCTTTAGAAGTAATTAATGTCAAGAAACCAGATGTCGACAGCCTATTTGTGTTTACTTGCCGCATAACTCATAATTAACGTCAACCACAGCGACTGGCTAAGGATTTTTTTTATTAATTATCTTATGACTTTTCCTTAACAAATATAATGCCGAATTCAGGACGCAAATAATTTAATATTCAATAACGTAATATACAGTAAATATAGGAATTCATGATATATAATTTTCTCCTCTACAATATTATATTTTTATCGATATATAAAGAAACAAATTACAAAAACAGGGAACAAGTGCAAAACAACATATACATACAAACAATCGTGCTTATATCAAAACACCATGAAACAGACATAAAATGCATACAAAGGGTCACAGGAAAGCACACAGGACACAAGCAAAGAAACCCACAAACAGCATGGGACAGAAAATGCATATAACACACAACAAATCAATGACATAAGAACAATAACAAAAATGTGCAAGAAAAAATACACAAAAATTACAACAAATGTACAGAAAGCCAACCCCCTGGAACAGAAAAGGGGAGCAAATTAAAACACCAGCACAATAACAAAGTAACATGAAATCCAAATACTACAGATTAGAACATAAATAACATAAAATATGTACAAAGAATAAAAACAATTTCAAGAACAAAGAAATAATCACACGTACAGACAACCCATGCGACATACACAACCACACCACCCCACACCAAGACGCCTGCCACCCCAACACACGGGACGCACGCAACGACAGGAAAGAAAGAACACCAAACACCCACAACCACCCATACCAAATGCAATGCACAAAACAAATCGCAAACACAACAAAACAGGCCATGTAGGAGCCAGGAACAGACACCCACACCACACACACGCACAGACAAGGACACCCACCTGTGCATGCAGGCACTGGGAAAACATCACTCACAACACAGATATAAACCAACCACACGAATCACTCATACTTCTCTGGGCACTTCCGAGCCGGAAACCGTAAGCAATAAGCATCCCAAATAAGTTGGTCGCCTTCAGCAAGCTGACATCCAGGAGGTGCAGTAGGCCGAGGCATCGAATCCGGCACGTCCATGACGAAACACTGCGTCTGCGGAACCCAGATGGTAGATGGGCACCAAGGAACTGGACGCACCACTAGGTCATCAATCGGAAAACACAGAGATGTCTTAGACTTGTCGATCACCTCGCCGGACGGGAGGACGAAAGGGATGGGCGTCCCCCTAGGAAGCTGGTCACAGGGCCGCACACTCGGAAACACATCAGGCTGCACAGCGGCCGGCCACACACCGGCCCGCCCACCAGGGCACGCACTTCGTTCGACGCGGGGCACCGCACCAAGCCCCGCGGAGGGTGGCTCTGCAGACGCCCCAGTGCCCCCACCAATCGGAACAGGAGCAGAGGCCCCCCGTCGCACATCCTTCGACAACACCACTAAGAGGTCGCGGTCACCAGGGGCAACCGCCCAATGAGGAGAGCCACCAGCAAGGGGGCACAGCGTCCAACACAGAAGGCACCGCAGGAGGCAACACAACGTCGCCCACAGCATCATCATTCATATCGTCACGCTCCTCTGCCCACATCCGGCAAGGTGACGCACCCCGAGCCGAACGACGTTGCTTAGAAATAGGCCATTGATCGTCGATTGTCACCCCCTGCAAGCGGAGCCCCAGAAGAACCATCGGCAGGCGGCCCCAAAGCCGGGACAGCACGACCACGCAGAACGGCAACCTCAACGACGCAGGGCAAAAAGCCACCACCATCCAAGGAGACTGGATCCGGTGAAGGAAGAGACACAGCAGGCGGAAGGGTAGACTCCAGAACACGTGAGGTATCCAGCGAGGACGACGGAACCGGCAGAGGAGAAGAGGCACGTGGTAACGAGGAAACTACCAGAGGCGATGAGGCAGAGGGTGGGGTGGGGGGGGGGGTAACATACACCACCACCCCGACAGCCCCGGGAAGCATATGTCCGTCTGCAGGAGAAGCAGGCACCACCCCTACAGCACTATCCAATGCCCCCACGGAAGCAACCGGCTGCAGAAGCACCTCCGCAACCACCGAACGTTGAAGGTCCGAAGCAGGTGCCCCTAGGTCCTCAGGGCTCACCGGTGGGGCAGACATACCAGGGCCAGACAGATCATCTATCTATATCTATCCATATCTCAACTATGGTATTTGTGCTTGGGGTTCTACTACCCAAAATCATTTACGTCCTCTAATTACTCAACACAAAGCTGCTATTAGGACAATATCCAACTCTGGCCCCAGACATCACTCGGTACCCCTACTCAAATCTCTCAATATGTTAGATATTAAGTCACTGCACATTCTCTCATGTGTATTATACATATATAAAACGCTGAACTGTAATGCCAATCCTGACCTCAAAAGCTTCATTGAAAGCTGTAACAGAACCCATGAGCACCACACCAGAAATAAATACAGTTTTGATATTCCAAGAGTACGACTTAACCAAACTAGAAATGCTCTACAAATCAAGGGACCCAGAATGTGGAATGACCTTCCCAACCATGTTAAAGACTGTACCTCTCTCAACCAGTTTAAGATTAAAACTAAACACTACCTGTTAAACTCCCTGTAACCTACCTTACCCCTCTATTGTCAACCCATGTCTTATTTTTTTTTTTTTTTTTTTCTTATTCAACGCTGTTTGTCTACATATTGTATTTGTGCTGCTTTTCAGTCATGTTCCCCCCCTTTTTTTTGTACCTTTATTTGTATCTGTTCTCAAAACATTTTATTCTTTTTGTTCAATTAGCATTAAGTTTTAGATATTAATGTTTTCTTGCCCGAAACGCATTGCGTAATAGTGGCTTTAGGCATTGTATGTACTAGCTCTATCTATAAATCGATCAACTTATGTAAAATCTCTCTATGTATGTACCTTTCCTGAATAAACATATTTATTTATTTATTTTATCAGGGCCAGACGCCACGTCAGCTGGAACCGCCGCAGAAACCACACCACGCACCTGTACAAAGTGAGGATCCGCCGGGGAATCCCCATGCACAGACAAGCGGGGAAAGTCATCCTCCAGGAAAACTGAAGGGGCCTCAGCACGAGAAGCATCGCAGCTGGCCCCCACGTGGCCCTCAGCACCACACCGGAAACAGGTGCGTGTTTAACCCTGATAAAATATCCGCAGAGAGAGCCCACGAATCGAAACCCTGGAAGGAATAGGGCTCGTGACCCGCATGACGAGCGCCCAGATGGACCCCTTTCAGCCGGCCCACACTCAAAGTGGTGAACCGGTGCTTCACCACCACATCAAACCGCTTAAACACCGAAATAAGCTTCGCCTCGGGGAAAGTCACTGGCACACAATGAACATCTCACAAATATCAAGGGCCCCCAGAGATCCGAGATCTCCACAGTCACAGCCGAAGCAGGAATAGGAAGCGAGCGTGCATCCCAGCGTTCCACAAACTCCTGGTAAAACAGCGACGTGGCAAACGACATCGCCACATGGGTAGGCGAGATCTTTTCTAGCCCCAGTAGGTCAGAGACGTCGACACGGAGCACGTCCAGAAGAGCAGTCTCCACAATGGGCCAGTCCACTGCACCAGAAAAATCCAGCCATACAGTATCTACCCGCCGAACACGGGTACCACCGGCTACCTCCATACCGCCAGCCGGATCCCCAGCTAGCAGGCGCTCCACACCTCAAACTGCACCCGCCCCCTCGCAACTCCAGGCAGCAACTGGCAGGTCAGGCGAGCACGTCCGAACTCCCTGGCGGCCAAGGAGGCAATCACAATATTATATTAGTATAACATTGCTAGAGTTTAATACAATACTGTTCAACTAGTAATTTTCAGCAAAGTTGGATATTTGTGAGAGTGGCCTGTATGACGGCCGGGAGGCTGCCTCAGGAACTTAGGTGCTGTTCCACCATTAATGTGAGAATATGCTTTTCTCTATCTGGCGATGGAGCTCATTTAACAAGTGTCACGTTGGGCTCCAGATGTGAGATTATACATCCGGCTAGGGGGGCGGGGGGAGAAATTTACTTTACAGAGCAAACCCACGTTGGGCTCCAAGTGTCAGAGTACACTTTGCTCAGTCTGGCTGTGGAGCTTATGGTCTCCACCGACCTATGGGAAATTCATTACTTTACCTGTTAAGTGCCTTAGCCCCTGTTGTTAAGCCAAATGTTAGATTCTACTTCCGGGCTGATTGCAAATTCTCACCCAGGCTCCATGCAGGGAGGCCAGATGTGGAATGAGCAGTCTGAAAGGAGAGAGAGAGACGAGAGCAAACGCCAAAGATCCAGTAGTACAGGAGAAGGATGAAGACCAAGGTGGTCTTCCCCTCCACAGTGCACCACAAGACCTTCTCTGACTGGTTCGTGCTCTCTGTAAATCGCTTCCGTGAATAAAGCAGGCAGAGGACGGGTTCTCACACCAAATTTAATATTCCGTGTCTGGGGTTAGGGGCTGGTCTTCTGACCCACCACTTGACAGGTGTATGAAAACACAAGGCCTCGACCCACTGGACAGGTCATCAACAACAATGAACTAACCGGAAAAAGTTCGCGTACACTCTTGTCAAATCAACACCAGAACATGTATTAATCAATTGAAATGACACAGCAATGTCACAAGGACAATAACCACAATAACACACCCACAGGTAACTACGTGACCACACGTCACTTGGACGACACTAAGATATTTAACAATTAATGCTCAATTAACATTAATGACACACCCGCCCCACAGTGGTCAATCACAGAGTTACACTAATGACACACTTCCCGACAGTGGTTATCTTGAGATGATTTCGGGGCTTAGCGTCCCCGCGGCCCGGTCTCCGACCAGGTCTCCTTTTGTTACACATCCCCAGGAAGCAGCCCGTAGTAGCTGTCTAACTCCCAGGTATTCTATTTACTGCTAGGTAACAGGGGCATCAGGGTGAAAGAAACTTTTTGCCCATTTGTCTCTGCCTCCACCGGGGATCGAACCCGGAACCTCAGGACTACGAATCCGAAGCGCTGTCCATCCAGCTGTCAGACAATCAAAGAGTTACACTAATGACACACTGCCCCACAGTGGTCAATCAAAGAGTTACACTAATGCACTTGCACTGTCACACTGATAGTTAACAATCACTCCAATACTTTAAATTATTGTTTATTATAGATGAAACAATCAACTAACAACTCGATACACTGTCAAACTGACAGCTAGCAATCAATGGCAATAATGACTTTACTAATTACTTTACTGACTTCACTAAATACGTTAGATGGCTGTAAATAATTAATCTGGAGCATTGATTATCTTGTGTCCCCAAACAAACCACTAACAAGGGGTATCACACTATACCACCACACAACACACTATATGTGAGAGTCAACACGTGTCATACGCACAAAATAATCCAGTGATTAACAATCAACAATCAATAACTCCACTTACTGGATCCCTGCAATGATACAGACCACAGTGTCACACTGACATTAATGATCAAGCACCTTCAATACTCTGCAATAGTTGATAACAGCCTAGGTCTCAAATGCCGGAGGAGTGCCGGACGAACCGGGCTGTGGTGGGTATGTGGGCCTGCGGGCCGCTCCAAGCAACAGCCTAGTGGACCAAACTCTCACAAGTCAAGCCTGGCCTCGGGCCGGGCTTGGGGAGTAGAAGAACTCCCAGAACCCCATCAACCAGGTATCAACCAGGTAAATGTGTTTATAAGTCACTTGTACACACACACACACACACACACATTATACGTCAAGGAAGGAATTAAGAGCTGTCACCAGATAGGTTAACACTCCCTCAATCTCTTTGGACTCTGACACAGATCTCGTTGCGAGAAACTCCGATAATCCGAGATTGGGTAATTAACAATTGCCATGTTAAATGTGCACACAATAATGACCCGGGAGTGTTTTAGTACTTATAGTTCTCGCACCCTGACACGCTCCATCACACACCTGCTGCTGGAGAGGATGATCGACGTGACAGGTAGACTGAAGCGTTAAAGTGAGGGAACCTGGCATTGAATCTGTCAATTGAGAGATAAAGTTCAACCTCCAGCTATTAGATGATTAATCCAGGTGTTAAGTGATGCACACATCCCGAGCTTGATCGAGTACTCGACCCTCAGAGCTCCAGCCTAACTGCACCAAACTCTCAGTCTAATTACAGAGGTACAATTGAACCACATTTGATTACTCAACTCGTATGTTGGAGTATCCCCCTCCCCCGGTTACTGTGTCCCGTTTGTTGTTCGTTAACACGACAAACATTCTCACATCTCCTCAGAGGCCCGTTTCCTACACGGTTGGCGCGCGGGGCTCGTGAACACACAACACACATTCTACGTGCTCACCATAGCCCGTGCTACTTGGAACTTTTTGTTCCGGGTAGCGAATCATTAACAACAACAACACAACGCACACCCGCACACAGCCTCAGGCATAGTGAGGGAAGATGCCTAATCACTTCCAACAGACTCACAATGACAGACTCATCCAACACTTGGCTCATTACATGAGCACACGCAATGTACAGCCTTTCCACAAGCTGCTTAACCAACAATCCTCTCTGAATGTTGCACGTGACCCACTGACAGGCGCTCTGAACACTGCCAGTCCTTAGTACGACACACGTGATCCCAGCGTCTCCGGAACGGTCGAGTAGTGTCCTTAATTCTTCTTCCAGTACCGAATGATAAACGGCTGCTCCACGAAAGTTTACCAGGGATCCTCTGGAAGTGTGTCCGCAAGATAGCGGGTAAGTTCGTTCCCGATGTCTCGCCTGTCCTTCACCTCCATGGTACTCTTGTGGTGGACCCGATGCAGGTCGCGACCGAACTGGGTTCCCACTTTTCTTCTGTTAGCTCTGAGTCTCATCTTCCTCAATCCTTCCTTCTTCGTAAACCTCTCCTTGAATTTCTTCCTTTAAATTTCTGCACTCGTCTTCGACTTCTGTATAACGATCTTTTCTCTCTCTCTGAATTTCGGTCTGCCCTGGCCCTCTGCGGTTCTACGGCGGCGGGCTCTGATGGTATCCATTATCAGATGCTTCGCCATCTCCCTCCGTGCACGTCTCAGTATTTACTGAGTCTGTATAATCGGATCTGGAAGTCGTCGTCAGTCCCTGAGGACTGGATCGCTGCCGTTGCCCTCCCTGTTCGGAAACCAGGGTCTCTGAAGACATCCCCTAAGAACTTTTACCCTATTGCCCTCACAAGTTGTGTCTGCAAACTCTTTGAACGTATGGTTAACGTTCGTCTGATGTGGTTCCTGGAACACCATCACCTCCTCTTCCCTTCTCAATTTGGTTTCCGCAAGTGCCGCAGCACAACAGATGTCCTGGAGAGCTTGGAGGTTTATATCCATACTGCTTTTGCTGCGAAGACCTCCGTTGTTGCTGTCCTTTTTTGACCTGGTGAAAGCTTACGACATCACTTGGCGATATCATATTCTGTCCGAACTTCATTCTTTTGGCCTTCGTGGTCATCTCCCTCTCTTTCTCCGCAGCTTCCTCTCTCGTCGTTCCTTTCAAGTGAGGCTTGGTACCACTCTCTCTGCCCCTTTTCAGCAATACGATGGTGTGCCCCAGGGTAGTGTTCTGAGCACTACTTTTTTTTCTAGTTGCCTTCAATGGTCTTCTTTCCTCTCTTCCTTCTGGCGTCTTCTCCGCTCTCTATGTCGACGATTTTATACAAATACAAATACAGATACAAATATTTATTCAGGTAAAGTACATACATACAAGATGAGATACAAAACGTTGATAAATTTATAGATAGAGCTAGTACATACAATGCCTAAAGCCACTATTACGCAAAGTGTTTCAGGCAGGAAAACACTAAGACTAAAACTTAATACTAATTGAGATTAAAGTATAAATTGTGTTGAGAAAAAAAAACAAATAAGAAAAAAAGGGGGAACATGGCAGAAAAAATAGCAAAAATACAATTTGGTCAACAAACAGCATTGTTTAAAATAGTAGACTTGGGTTGACATTTTAGGGGTGAGGTAGGTTACATGGAGTTAATTAGGTAGTACTTAGTTTTTATCTTAGACTGGTTGGGAGAGGTACAGTCTTTAACATGATTGGGAAGTTCATTCCACATTCTGGGCCCCTTAATTTGTAAAGTATTTCTAGTTTGATTAAGTAGTACTCTTGGAATATCAAATAGGTATTTGTTTCTGGTGTGGTGCTCATGGGATCGGTTACAACCTTCTAGGAAGCTTTTAACGTCAGGATTGACATTACAGTTCAGCGTTTTATATATATAAAATAACACATGAGAAGATGTGCAGTGACTTAATATCAAACATATTCAGAGATTTGGGTAAGGGTACCGAGTGATGTCTGGGGCCAGAGTTAGATATTGTCCTAATAGCAGCTTAGAAGACGTAAGTGATTCTGGGTAGTAGAACCCCAAGCACGAATACCATAGTTGACATAAGGATAGATGAGAGAGTAATAGAGTGTCACCAGGGCAGGGTGAGGTACATAATATCTGATCTTAGAAAGAATGCCAACAGTTTTAGAAACTTTTTTTATATATTTAGAATGTGGTCCTGGAAATTCAGCTTGTGGTCAATAAGAATGCCAAGGAATTTGCCATCTACTTTGTTACAAATTTGGGTATTGTTTATCCTGAGATTTATTTGATTTGAGGATTTATTGCCAAACAAAATATAGAAAGTTTTGTCAATATTGAGGGTGAGTTTGTTGGCAGTTAGCCAGTGATGGACTTTATTTAGCTCAGTATTCACTGTGACATTTAGAGCAAAGGGGTCAGGACTGGAGTAAATGAAGGTCGTGTCGTCAGCAAAGAGAATTAGTTTGAGATGTTGGGAGTTGGGATGTTGGAAGGTCATTAATGTAGATGAGCAAGAGGGGAGGGCCAAGTATGCTGCCCTGGGGAACATCAATGTTAATGGGTAGGGTGGGAGAAATTAAACTATTCACAGAAACGTACTAGAGCCTGTCAGTAAGGTAAGACTTAAGATATTGCAGGGAGTGACCTCTGACTCCATAATGATGTAATTTAAGAAGAAGGTTTTGGTGGTTGACAGTGTTAAAAGCCTTACGCAGGTCCACAAATAACCCAACAGGAAGCTCACTTTTATCAAGAGCTGCATGTATCAAGTTAATCATACTAATAAGCACATCGTTAGTGCATTTTTTAGGTCTGAAGCCATATTGACAAGAGCTAAGTATATTGAGTTTGGATAGATAAGAGTAAAGCTGCTTGTAGATTAGTTTTTCAAATATTTTTTACAAGTTTGGCAGAATTGATATAGGTCTGAAGTTGTTGACATTAGTGGGATCACCACATTTGTGGACAGGGGTTACTCTCGCTTTTTTAGAATATCTGGTAAGGTTTGGGGTTCAATTATGTGACTTGTAGAAGAGCAACGCAATGGCAGGAGCTAAAGATCTGGAAGCTATTTTGTAAATTAGAGTTGGTATCTCCTCAAGGGCACTGGACTTGCTTGTATGGGAAAGGATTATGTCAGTAACATCAGTGGAGTTAGTAGGTATTAGGTACAGAGACTGTGGATATTTACCTGTAAGATAGTTCTGAATATTAGTACTGGAAGATGGAATATCATTTGCAAGAGATGACCCAATGGAAGAGAAGAACCTATTGAACTCAAAAGCAGAATCAAAGGCTGAAAGCAGACCATTGTTATTTGACAGGTGTATTGGTTTATTTAAAATCTTCTTTAATCCCAATATTTGTGAAATTGTGCTCCATGTTTTCTTAATGTTGCCCTTTGTGTGGGTAAATTTATCTTCGTAGTATTTAATTTTGCCTCCTCTAATTATTTTAGATAGCAATGATGATTAATTCTTTGAAAATTCTTTAGAGACGATTCCTAACCTATACTTCTTCTCAAGGTCATGTTTTTTATTAATGGATTTAAGTATCCCCTTTGTAAGCCAAGGAATGTTTAGCCTTTTAGTTGTGACTTGTTTCGTTAGCCCCGTCCCTCTTCAGGTCGTTGCTGCCGTGAGGGAGCTTGGTGGGCGGCTGCCGGAGTGTGATGCTCCTTGGGGCGGTCCCCTGTCCTTTTGTAGCCTTGTGCTCCTGCTGCTGTCCTCACAAATTTTGCTGGACGCCTTTTCCTTTTCCTTTTGTTTCGTTTTTTCCCCCTCCCCCTCCCCCTTTTCTCTTTTCTCGTTGTCATTTCCTGCTGACCTTGTGCCTGTTTTGATCATTCTTTTGGCCTTCTTTTGTTTTGACGCCCGGGTGTTTGAGGAGGCATACTCTTGCACCCATAGAACTGTAGTACCCAACGTCTCGAGCGAGGGGAACCTTTTATTGTCAGTCCCCCTTTCGTCACTGAACCCGATCTCGACAAACTGACGGTTCTTAAGGTGGTGTTTGTGGGGCGTATACTCACGACGCACCCCTAGCGAGCCCCGGCATGATCGGGGATAGCTTCTTATTGAGTGTCCTGCCTCAAATTGTGGCTCCATTGTGGGTGTGGGGGCACATTCGTGAATGAAAGTATTTCTTTTCATATTTATGTCGATGAATCTTCCTCTTGTACCCTCAAAGGCTCGTGGGGTGGGCGACCAAGCCCCCGAGTCGGACTGCATTGGAAGACCTGGCTCTGTAGCCCCCTCTGCGTTGGGCCCCGATCTTGCTCCTCCTTTGACCCTCCTGACTACTTCCCACGGCTCCCCTCCCTCCTCTGTGAAGATCAGCATTGTTCCAAATGGATAACAAAAACTGGAACTCAACTCAGAATGTATCAGGTTCATAATTTGTACCAAGAGAAACAACAACGGCACTTTCCTGCACCGTGGGAGGTTACACCCTTTCCAGTTTTAATTCCTCCCTTTCCACCCAAGAAGCAAATTAGAGATCAGCCCAAGCTTCGTCTTGAGGCAAAGCTCAACGCCTTAAGCCATATTGATGCTCTGTCCACAGAGCATTCTCTCTCTCAAGTCATATACACTGATGGTTCCCTACACCGCACCACGGGTGCAGCTGGAAGTGCAGTTGTTCTGACAATGGGCGATGGCTTATATTTTGAGTGGGGAGTCCGTATAAACAACTGGGCCTCTACCCTTCAGACTGAACTATTTGCCTTGCTCTTTGCACTGAAATGTGTACAAGTCTCCAAACTTGATACATTAATTGTAAGTGACTCCTTATCATCCTTAAATGCTCTCAACTCTTTAAGACATAACTGTAACATGCTCGTGTCCGAAGCTAGACACAAATACAACAAAATTATTAAGGATGATAACAGTGTCCATTTCATGTGGTCTCCATCTCATGTTGGCCTCCGAATGCATGATAGAGCTGATAAGTTAGCCAAAGAATCTGCCTTTAAAGGAGCCGTTGAGTGTAACCTTGGATTGTCAATGAGCAATCTGAGAGCAGTAGTACACCGAGAACTTCAACAAGATCTTGTAGATATGAGGCAAAGTGAAATTGACACCAGTAATTCCATCTATCATCATACTATCATGCAAGAGGAGCCACACATCTATGGTTCATCCAATAATCCTTTCCATTAATTAGTTCATCCATCCTTTGACTATTGGAGCCATCTATAGATTTCCCAATACTAACATAACTTCTTTCTCAGACAACCTAAGGAATCTTATTATAAACAACAATCTCAACAAAAACCACATCATTCTGGGAGGAGACTTTAATATTGACCTGGGTCAACAAAATTGCTCTCAAGTTGACTATTTCCTCAACAGCATGAACTCCTGTATGCTAATCCCCACAATCACCAAACCTACCCGAGTCACTCAAACATCAGCCACTACCTTGGATCACATATGGACAACCTTACCTTGAGGATACCTTGAGGTGCTTCCGGGGCTTATCGTCCCCGCGGCCCGGTCATCGACCAGGCCTCCTGGTTGCTGGACTGATCAACCAGGCTGTTGGACGCGGCTGCTCGCAGCCTGACGTATGAGTCACAGCCTGGTTGATCAGGTATCCTTTGGAGGTGCTTATCCAGTTCTCTCTTGAACACTGTGAGGGGTTTGCCAGTTATGTCCCTTATGTGTAGTGGAAGCGTGTTGAACAGTCTCGGGCCTCTGATGTTGATAGAGTTCTCTCTCAGAGTACCAGTTGCACCTCTGCTTTTCAACGGGGGTATTCTGCACATCCTGCCATGTCTTCTGGTCTCATGTGATGTTATTTCTGTGTGCAGGTTTGGGACCAGCCCCTCTAATATTTTCCACGTGTAAATTATTATGTATCTCTCCCGCCTGCGCTCAAGGGAATACAGATTTAGGCTCTTAAGTCGGTCCCAATAGTTTAGATGTTTTACCGAGTGGATTCTAGCAGTAAAGGACCTCTGCACGCTCTCCAGGTCAGCAATTTCACCAGCAGTGAAAGGGGCTGTCATTGTGCAGCAGTACTCCACTCTAGAGAGCACAAGCGTTTTGAAAAGTGTCATCATCGGTATAGCATCTCTAGTGTGAAAAGTTCTTGTTATCCAACCTGTCATTTTTCTTGCAGTTGTGACGGCTACTTTATTGTGTTCTTTAAAGGTAAGGTCTTCCGACATGAGTACACCCAGATCCTTTACATTGCCTTTTCGTTCTATGTTATGATTTGCCTGAGTTTTGTACGTGGTTTCCGTTTTTATATTTTCATTTTTTCCATAGCGCATGAGCTGGAACTTGTCTTCGTTAAACACCATATTATTTTCTGTAGCCCATAGAAAGACCTGATCTACATCTGACTGGAGGTTCGCCGTGTCCTCTATGTTGCCTACTCTCATGAAGATCCTAGTGTCATCTGCAAAGGATGATACAGTGCTATAGGTTGTGCTCTTGTCTATGTCCGATATGAGGATGAGAAAAAGTACTGGAGTACCCTGGGGGACTGAGCTCTTAACGGTTGACGGGTTGGATTTTATTTTGTTGACTATTACACATTGGGTTCTGTTGGTCAGGAAATTGTAGATCCATCTGCCTACTTTTCCGGTAATTCCTTTTGAGCGCATTTTATGGGCAATAACACCATGGTCACATTTATCAAAAGCTTTTGCGAAATCTGTGTAAATTACATCAGCGTTTTGTTTGTCTTCCATAGCATCTAATGCCATATCATAGTGGTCCAGCAACTGCGACAGGCAAGAGCGCCCTGTTCTGAAACCATGTTGTCCGGGGTTATGGAGATGCTGTGATTCCATGTATTTTGTGATCTTACTTCTTAGCACTCTCTCAAAAATTTTATGATGTGCGATGTTAGTGCTATCGGTCTGTAATTTTTTGCCTCTGCCTTATTTCCTCCTTTATGAAGTGGTGCTATCTCTGCTGTTTTTAGTATATCAGGAATAACGCCAGTATCTAGGCTTTGTCTCCACAGAATGTGAAGGGCCTGCGATAGTGGTTTTTTACAGTTCTTGATGAATATGGAGTTCCAAGAATCCGGGCCTGGTGCGGAGTGCATAGGCATACTGTTTATGGCTTCTTCAAAATCCAGTGGGGATAGGGTGACGTCTGATATATGATTTGATGTTGGTATCATATCCATGAAAAATTCATTTGGGTTATCGATCTTTAGTGCGTTTAATGGCTCGCTGAAGACAGAGTCGTATTGCTTCCTCAGTAGCTCGCTCATTTCTTTGTTGTCATCGGTGAAAGTTCCATCTTCCTTTCGCAGGGGCCCGATACTAGATGTGGTTTTTGATCTTGATTTTGCATAGGAGAAAAAATATTTCGGGTTTCTCTCTATTTCACTGATGGCCTTTTGCTCTCTTTCCCTCTCCTGCGTTTTGTATGATTCTTGTAGCTTGAGTTCAATTTTTCCTATTTCGCTACCTAACCTTCTTCGCCGTTCCTGAGATAGGGTGCGACTCTCAAGTTGTTCCGCGATTCGTTTTCTTCGCCTATATAGGGAACGACGTTCTCGTTCCAATCTGCATCTCTTCCTCTTTTTTCTTAGGGGGATGCGGTTTGTACATATTTCTAGTGCTACTGAGCTTATTTTTTCCAGGCACTGGTTCAGGTTCGCATTTCCTAGCTGTTCTTCCCAGTTTATTTCTGTGAAGTCCTGGTTTATTTGCTCCCAGTTTATCTGTTTATTATTGAAGTTGAATTTGCTGAAATCTCCTCCACCGGGAATCTGGACTGGTTTTGAAGGTCTATTCCCCATGGTTGTCATAACTTCAATTAAGTTGTGATCTGAGTAACAGGTATTTGTAATCATTATGTTCCTGATCAATTCATCATTATTAGTGAAAATGAGGTCCAGCGTGTTCTCCTTCCTGGTTGGTTCTACTATTTGCTGGTTTAAGGCAAACCTGTCGCACATCCGTAGCAGGTCATTTGCATGTGCCTGTTCATTAAGGCTACTTCCTGGTATTCTTTCTGATATTACTGTATTAGCCAGGTGCTTCCATTTCAGGTGCCGTAGGTTGAAGTCCCCAAGCAGGATGATGTTCGGAGCTGGATTTGTGAGGTTTTCCAAGCAGTGTTCTACTTTCAGTAGTTGGTCTTTAAACTGCTGAGGGTTTGCCTCCGGTGACTTATATACAAGGACAATAACTACATTTATAATCTCTATTTTGATTATCAGCACTTCCACCATATCATTTGAGGTGTTTAGCAGCTCAGTACAGATGAGTGTGTCTTTGATGTAGATGCTGACCCTACCCTGTAGGTGGTGTTTCCTGTCACATCTGTAAAGATTGAACTCTGAGATCCATATTTCACCATCATGGTAGTCCTTTGTGTGGGTTTCTGTTAGGGCTGCAAACACTGCATTTGCCTCATGAAGGAGACCATCTATAAAGTGAACTTTGTTGGATTTGCGTGTTTTTATACCTTGAATGTTGGCAAATATAAATGATGTTATCGTGGTAGTGGAAGTGCTGGATGCCTTACTTGGTGTTAATATCTGAGGCTCTGGTAAGGGGGCCACTGTGTTTGCGTCCAGGGTGTGTTGTTTTCGAAGTGATTCGTCCAGTTTCGGTAGTGGGGCGAGTGTTGTGTGGTGTAGTACCTGTGTGTTTGTTGGTAATGCGTATTCCAGACATGTGGGTATCTCCCTTCCCCTCTGTAATCCTGTAGTGGTTCCATCTGACTGTTCCTCTCTCTTATATTTTCTGCTCTGTTTCTGCCTTAACCTAAAAAATTGCCTCTAATTGCCAGTAGACAAACATAACAGCTCCCCTTGTATCTGGTATAATCTACGACAGAACAACTGACCACTATCCTACCTTTCTCATAGCGAACATGGACATAACACTACCAAAAAGTGAGAAACTTTCATTCAGGCTACACAGTGAATCAGCTTTAGGCAATCTTACAGATGCACTTCACAATATTAACTGGGATTCTGAATTCAATAATACCCAGGATATAATTCATTAGCTAACCTCTTCCTCTCCAAAACTCTTAGCCTCTACAACCTTCATTGTCCCCTTCTTACCAAGCAAGTAACTGACAAAGATTAACAATCCATGGCTCACAAGTGGCATTCTCAACTCAATCAACAAGAAACATGAATATGAAAGAAACTTAGGATTGGCTTAGTTTCAAGGGAAGTAGCTAAAAGGTACTCATCAATGCTTACCAGTATCATAAGAAAGGCAAAACTTGCATATTATGTGAATAGATTCAGTGAAGCAAAAGGCAATATTAAAGCACTTTGGAAAACCATCTCTAGTATCCTAGGAACTAACAACACTCACATAACCAAAAAAACTCTACAAGGTATGGGGTTATATACCGTCAACTAATTTAAGAAATGGCAATGAATTAAAGTTTCTTTTCACGAGTTGAGTGCTAATCTTCCATTTAAAATCCCACAGACTCAGACACATAT
>WNGS01165523.1:3210834-3222763 GCA_020271785.1 Procambarus virginalis
CCCTTACTTTTTCTATCGCCTCTCTGTAATAATCCCGCCTTGTACTATCTCAACCGCGCACCCCACTACTACCACTGAGCTAACCGTGCAATCTCCGCTCTTCCTATGGTAATAACGGATGCTCTACAGATCATGTAAGATGTTACACTCGGGCCGTCATACGAAGACGTAAACAGTAAACCGAGAGACAGAGAGAGAGAGAGAGAGAGAGAGACAGAGTCAGAGACAGAGAGAGTGAGGAAGAGTGAGGCAGAGCGAGAACGAGAGCAAGGGAGGAGAACGAGAGCCAGTGAAGGCGAGGGAGAGTGAGACAGAAAGACAGAGATATTCGTAGTCACAGCCTATCGTATGAGTTACCGAGTAACGCTGCCGCCACCCTGAGTTACCGGACAGGGGACCGGAGTGAGATTCGTAGGTCTTGCAGATGGAATAACCTACCAGGACAGGTGTAGGGGACAATTGAACGGTACAAGGATCCTGGCCTGACACTCGAATAATCCTGACCACTTGGGAACTATAGAATACACAAGAATAAGGCGGGACACACCCAATACTAACCCTCAACACGGGACGGACGGGGGAGGAATACTGGATAATTACGGACACTAGGTCACTAGGTCAAAGGGACGGTAGGCCCAATATCACTTAGACAAGGAACCATTAATACACATTTAATAACACTTGATAATATATAACTTTATTTAAAATAATTAAATCTGCACTTCCCTAACTAATTCCTACCAGAGGCCAAGAGTACTGAATGAGGTGCTTTAGTTCAAGAGAGCCGTACTTACTCATATGTTGTTCCACAGTTCTCCTGGAGATGATGTTCCCTCCCTGAGTCCACACATACCGTCCTCCTGGGCTGCGCCCACTCTACTGCCCCTCTTCCCTGATCTCTTGCTCCTCAGCTGAACATGAGGGTTTGCATTTAATGTGTAGGGGTTAATCCCTGAAGATTATCATGACGGCATCAACTCTGACCTCCTAGTGACTTGGTAACCGCTGACCTGTCCTGATTAACTGGTACCAAGGTGTAACTTCTACATTGTCTGCCGCCGCCTGCCTGGCGCCTGTGGTTTGTTCATCCTCCACGTGGCTTGTTCATGCTGTTATGATGTTCATGTTGTACTACTATGTACTGCTCTCTTGTTACATCTCCATTGTTCTTCTGCCCGTTTCTTTGTGAGGAAATGGTACACGGTTTGTTCCATTTATCTCCCCCCGAATGTCCCATTTTCTCTTCCCGATCTTAAACACCTATTGACTCCTTGCCGGAGCCTGTGCTCCTGCTAGGTGATTTCAGTTGCTGTCATACCCTTTTGGGGTGATGTTCTGACGAGCACCTAGGGTCGCCTTCTTGAATCGTTCATCCTCTCTTCTTCCCTTTCTCTTCTGAATTCTGGTGAGCCCACTAATTTGGACTCTCGGACTCGCACCCTTTCCTGTGTTGATCTTTATCTCTGCTTGTTGTCTCTTTATTTGGATTTCATGTGGCAAGTTCTTGATGACTTCCATGGCAGTGACCATTTCCCCATCCTTATTACCTTTTTCTCTTTTCACCCTCCCCTCTCCTTCCCTAGGAGGCAGTTTGCTAAGGCAGACTGGAACCTATTTACCCTCAGTGCTACTCTCTCTGACCTCTCCCTTCTGCTTCTCCCTCGCTCTCTCCTCCTTTTTCATGACACCATCTTCGACGCTGCCCTCTGCTCTATTCCTCGCTCTTCCTCTCGGGGACCTCGGAAGTGCGTTCCCTGGTGGAATGCTGACTGTTCAGGATGTCCGCTGTAAGCATGCAGCCTGGAAGAGAGACCACCGCCGGCAGACGGCCGATTCTTTTCTTTGGTTTTGGAAGGCTAGTGCGGTGGCCTGTAGGGCCATCTGTATTGCTAAATTTGAATGTTGGATGACTTATGTCTCCACCATTACGTCCAAAACTCCTCTGCCACAGATTTGGAAGCTTGTCTGCAAGATACCGGGTAAGTTCGTTCCCGATGACTCTCCGGTCCTTCACCTCCACGGTACTCTTGTGGCGGACCCGTTGCAGGTCGCTACCAAACTGGGTTCCCACTTTTCTTCTGATAGCTTTGGTTCTCATCTTCCTCAATCTTTCCTTCTTTGTAAACCTGTCCTTGAATCTCGACCTTTAGATTTGTGCACTCGTCTCCGACTTCCCTATAACGATTCCTTCTCTCTTTCTGAACTTCAATCTGCCCTGGCCCTCTGTGGGTCTACAGCGGCGGGCTCCGATGGCATTTATTATGAGATGCTTCTCCATCTCCCTCCGTGCACGTCTCGGTATTTACTGAGTCTGTATAATCGGATCTGGGAACTGTCGTCAGTCCCTGAGGACTGGCTCGATGCCGTTGTCCTCCCTGTTCGCAAACCAAAGTCTCTGGGGACTTCCCCTAAGGACTTTTGCCCTATTGCCCTAATGAGTTGTGTCTGCAAACTCTTTGAACGTATGGTTAACGTTCGTCTGATGTGGTTCTTAGAACACTATCACCGCCTCTCCCCTTCTCAATTTGGTTTCCGCAAGTGCCGCAGCACAACGAATGTCCTGGTGAACTTGGAGGTCTATATTCGTACTGCTTTTTCTGCGAAGACCTCCATTGTTGCCGTCCTTTTTTGACCTGGAAAAGGCTTACGACACCACTTGGCAATATCATATTCTATCCCAACTTCATTCTTTTGGCCTTCGTGGTAATCTCCCTCTCTTTCTCCAAAGCTTCCTCTCTCGTTGTTCCTTTCGGGTGAGGCTTGGTACTGCTCTCTCTGCCTCTTTTCAGCAATACGAATGTGTATCCCAAGGTAGTGTTCTGAGCACTACTCTTTTTCTGGTTGCCTCAATGGTCTTCTTTCCTCTCTTCCTTCAGGCGTCTTCTCTGCTCTCTATGTCGACGATCTTACCCTTTGCTGTCAGGGTGATGATTCGCCTCTCCTTCATCGCCGGCTTCAACTGGTGATTGATACTTTGTCTCCTTGGGCCACCGATCATGGCTCCAGGTTCTCTGCGTCTAAGAATTGTGCTATGTCTTTTACTCGGAAGCGTGTCGTTCTTCGTCCTTCTAATTGTCGCTTTATGGTCACCCCATTGTGTACAAGGATTCCGTTAAGCTTTTGGGGTTGATTTTTGACACTCGTTTGTCTTGGTCACCCCATATCTCTTACCTCCATGTTGAATGCTCTAAGGCCCTTACCCTCCTTCGGGTATTGTCCCATATTTCTTGGGAAGCAGATAGGCGCACTCTCCTCGCTTTACATTCCTCTCTCGTCCTGTCTAAGCTCGATTATGGTTGCCCTGCTTACTCGTCTGCTTCTCCTTCTACTCTTCGCCGTCTTGATGCTTTGCACCATACTGGGTTGCACCTCAGTTCTGGTGCCTTTCATTCGACTCCCGTCCTTAGCTTGTATGTTGACACTGGCTTCCTATCTCTCCAGGACCGCCGTGATCGCTATTGTCTTCGCTATCTTGTGCGGTCCTTGCAACATCCTTCCTCTCGCCTCTGTCGTGCTTTAACTTTTACCCCTCCTGTGGTTCCTGTTCCTCTTCACCACCTTCTTTCTGTTCAGTTATCTCGCTTAAAGGATTCTCTTTCGGTTCGTATTTCTAATATTTCTCCTCGTGTTGTTTCTTCCTTGTCCCCGTGGAGAGTCCCCCTACCACAGTTTTGTACATCCTTAACCCGCATCATTAAAGCTTTTACCCCCTCCTACAGTTCTGAAATGCCTTTTCCTTGAGCACTTTTTTTCGCACTCCCGCTCCGTTTCCATCTTCACCGATGGGTCTAAGTCTGCAGACGGTGTAAGCTACTCTGTTGTTTTTCCTGATCGCACTTATATGTGTCGGCTACCTTCGGAGACTGGTATCTTCACAGCGGAACTTTATGCTATTCTCTATGCTCTTCGTCTTCTGCTTTCTCGTTGTCAATCTTCCTTCGTAGTTGTCGTTGACTCTCGAAGTACCCTCATGGCTCTCGGGTTCTTTAATCTGGTTCATCCAGTGGTTGTCGAGATTCAACATTGGTTGTTTCTTATTCACAGTAAATTCAAGTCAGTTGAGTTTTGCTGGGTTCCCAGCCATATTGGTGTCTCTTTAAATGGGCGTGCGGATGCTGCTGCTAGGGGAGCTGTCCGCTCTTGTCCCATCTCTCGTAAAAGAATTTTTCTTATTCCGACTTTTATCCAGTTATTCAAACCTTTTATCCTTACCCGTTGGCAGGCTTGTTGGTCTTCTGTTACTAATAATAAACTGCTTACTCTTAAGAATAGTTGTGTGTCCTGGTTGCAACCTGCTCTTGCACAAGACAGCACATATATGACTTATTGCTTATAGTCACTATTTTGCTTATAAATAAGTATATATGTGACATATTCCATGCCATATTTTTTTCAAGGCACTAACGTTTTTCTCTCAGTTTTATTAAACAATAGAGATTTTATAAAAAAAAAATGACAATATCCTGAGTTACTTTACAATTTATTTAAATATTTTAGTTTTGTTTTATTATTTTTATAAAACTGTAATATCAATATAGGTATAGGTTCAGTACTAATTGTAATGTCTTAACATACTTAGAGGACTAGGTTAGGTTGTGGTTTTCTATTCAACTTTTCAAGGTAAATTCAAATATTCACAATAAATTAGTATGTCACATATGCACTTATTCACAATGAAGATATTGACTATAGGGAGACGTTCAACCGAGAGGACAGCATGCTGGACTTGTGATCCTGTGGTCCTGGGTTCGATCCCAGGCACCAGCGAGAAACATTAGGCAGAGTTTCTTTCACCCTATGCCCCTGTTACCTAGCAGTAAAATAGGTACCTGGGTGTTAGTCAGCTGTCACGGGCTGCTTCCTGGGGGTGGAGGCCTAGTCGAGGACTGGGCCGCGGGGACACTAAAAAGCCCCGAAATCATCTCAAGATAACCTCAAGATAAGCAAGTGCGAGAACGGGTTGCCTCGTGGCCGTCCTCCTACCACCATAATCGGCGATGGGAAATGGCTCTGGCAAGGTTGCGTATTGGCCATACTCGCTTAACTCATGGTCACTTAACTCATGGAGCGCCGCCCTGCTCCTTATTGTCCAAATTGAATTGTTCCTCTTACAGTCGTGCATATCCTTGTTGAATGTCCTGACTTCCGGGACGAGCGTGTCTTGTTTTCCGACCGTCCCTCGCGGTCGCCTGTCCCTCGATAGACATCTTGGTGAATCGGATTCTTTTGATATCATTCGCCTTATGTGTTTCTGTTCTCGTTTGGCATCCTTGGTGATATTTAGTGCATTAATTCTGATTATTCTGCATATTTGATGGTGCTACATAACCTTCCCGGTTTGGTGCCTTCTTTTGATAATTACTTACTTATACATGATCGGTAAGGGACCTGCATCACGCACCCTGAAATTCATTTAACTTATTAATTAATTAATTTATTTATTTATACCAGAGTTCTTACATTCTTGTACAGCCATTAACATGCATAGCGTTTCGGGCAGGTCCTTAATCCTAATTTGCACACACACACACACACATGCTCACATCCCCAGGAAGCAGCCCATAGCAGCTGTCTAACTCCCAGGTACCTATTTACTGCAAGGTGAGCAGGCGCATCAGGGTGATAGAAACTCTGCCTGTTTGTTTCCGCCTCCACCGGGGATCGAACCAGAACTCTTAGGACTACGAACTCTGTGCGCTGTCATCCAGCCGCTCAATTAACTCTAGACACTACTGAACAGGCTAAGACTGTACTCTCAACAGGGATCTTTGCCTTTGGCATCAAATTGGCTCTGAAACAAATCTCTCTGGAGGAGCATTACTCAATACTACAATGTTTTAGGTGCTTCCAGTATGATCATACCACTAAGGATTGCCTTAGCCAACAAGAGATGTGCAACATATGTGCTAAGGGGGCCATGTTAGGATTAAGGTATGTGTAGGATTAAGGCCACTTAAGATTAGGTTTGTACATTGTGATCCGATGCTCATTTGTATGCATGGCACCTACACCCGGTGACGTCATTGTTTGTTGTTGAATAAACGCCATGTGGAGTACAGGTTGGTTACTCTTCCCGCCAAATTATAACAGGCCACAATTACAAAGACTGTCCTAAGCCTTACTACAAATACTGCACCGTTTGCAATGTGGCACACGTTGCAATTTCCCAACTTTTCCCGAAGAGGAAAGAGATAAAGAAACGCATGGACGAGGAACGTGCAAGTTGTAATGCAATCTATATACAGGCTTCACAGTCAGACACAAACGCATGGGGAAACCCCGGCCCACCACATGATCCTATTTCCGCCCCTTTAGCAGCCCATCACTCACCAGACACTCCAAAACACCCGACATAATCCCACTCAGGTACTCACTCAAGCTACAACCTCAACCGGCCAGCAACAGGGTAGATCCGCCAAACGAGCCCACTTGCTTCCACCTTATTCCCAACAACCTATTAATCAGTCTAACGTGACATCCGACCTGATTACAATAGCAAAGGAGGCCGTGAATGGGGATATAGTCAAACTCATCAGCATCTTGAATGCCCTCTGAGCGGACAACAACCTGCCCACCATTCAAGTTTCACACTTCACTTACACCCTCATTGACACAGTTCACTTCCCGGCTTCAACATCCTCCCAAGAAACGGAGGCCTACTCCCTGCATACTTGAAACTAGGAGCACACGGACTCGCACCACCCCAGATATTTCTCGCACAACACTCCTAGGACTGGAAATTCACGCAGACAGACTTGTCGCATTAAGCCCACTACCAAACAATCAACCAGAACAATCCATTCCATAGCTTCACCTTGCCACTATCCACACAGAGCCTCACACCGACTCGATCCCTCTTCCAGCCAGACCGCCCAGCCTGCCCCATCCAAACCATACCACCCAGGATAATTTAAATGAACTGGGGGGAATCCTCCTTAGAACTAGTCCGGAGTGTCTCTTATGACAAGGGTCATGGAAGTTCAGAAAGGCATCAACTCTAGCTTCTCTTCAGACTCGGACAGATCTATTGACGTGGAATGGGGCTCTAGTACAGGTGAAACCACGATTTCTGAGAGCAGTGCGCCAAGTTTCCCAGGGGGATACCCATAATCCAATATCCTGAGTTATTACTAACAAACTGCATACAACTGCATACTAAGAGGGAACTCAGCATAGGTGCCGAGTTCCCTCTTCTCTCCCCCTCCTCCCAAGGGGTCACTTCAAACCAGAGCCCAATCCAAGATCGCCAAGAATCAATCTATGTCGCAACAATGGGAATAACTATAATGCAAATTAACATAAAACATTTGTTTAACAACAGATACCTATTCTCAGTAGACGTGAGTAACCTCAACCCAGACGTTATACCGTAATTCTGATATGGAGAGGATTTTCCTGTCGCATTATTTTGGTGGAGGGTGACCACATTCTTACAGTGGAATTCTTGACCAGCCGTGGACCACTGCTCATTTGTACGGCTTACTTACCTCCCAGACTTAATTACCTCCTCTCAGTTCTCTTCAACAGACTCCTGAACAGGTATCAATCAACGATCATTGCCGGTGACCTCATCGCTCACCACCCAGCGCTTTACAACTGCCAGCCGGCGAGAACAGACCGGAAGGAAAGACAGTTGTGTAATTTAATTCTCACGAGGAACGTCGCTCTCCAGCTCCCCCCCCCACTCCAACACCTTTATTGCAGGCAACAATAGGGGAACACCAGACTTGGTCTTCACTAACAGGTACTGCCACAAATTCCACTGCAGAGTGACTCCGATAGGGTGGGGGGTTTGGCTCGGACCACATCCCAGTCATCATTAAGCTCCAAACGGTCCCATTCAGAGTTTTAACTCCACCTAGACCCAGACTCGAGAAGATGAAAAGGCGAGCTTACGACACCTTCCCCTTCCTAGCTGATGACCAAGTGGTAGAGTTGGACATCAGTCAACTCGAACTATTGACCAGGTAGTCGCAGGTATACACGATCGCATATTAGAAGCAACCGAGGCAACAGGCCAGAGATCGACCACCAGAACGTATAGTCAATACACCCCAACCAGGAAAATTAAGTGCAAAATGAACGAGTATCAACAAGCCTGGACCAGCCACCAACGGACGGGTACTCCACCGGCGCTTCACCTATAGTCCCTGAAGAGAGACATCACTGCCATTACGATCAGTCACAGACGATACATTTGAATGTATCTGGTCAGGCAGGGAATACAGAGAACATATACGGCACGCATAGACGAGATAAAGTACCTAAATTATTGGGATCGACTCAAAGCTCTCCAAATGTACTCACTAGAAAGGAGACGAGAGAGATACCAAATAATATACACATGGAAAATACTGGAGGGCCAAGTCCCAAATCTACACAGTAAAATAACAACGTACTGAAGTGAACGATATAGAGGAAAATGCAGAATAGAACCAATGAAGAGCAGAGGTGCCATAGGCACAATCAGAGAACACTGTATAAACATCAGAGGTCCGCGGTTGTTCAACACCCTCCCAGCGAGCATAAGAAATATTGCCGGAACAACCGTGGACATCTTCAAGAGGAAACTAGATTGTTTCCTCCAAGGAGTGTCGAACCAAAAGGGCTGTGGTGGGTATGTGGGTCTGCGAGCCGCTCCAAGCAACAGCCTGGTGGACCAAACACTCACAAGTCAAGCCTGGCCTCGGGCCGGGCTTGGGTAGTAGAAGAACTCCCAGAACCCCATCAACCAGGTATCAACCAGGTATTTTGAATTTATGCTAACTCTTAAATTATTTGTTGACCTTTTTAATCTGTTTTTAGTTTTTTCTATAGTATGCTGTTGTTGGTGTTAGAGCAATGCCTGCTAAGTCTCATCATGCTTCAAGTATTATCTTGCCCTCTAATTCACTCCTTAAATCATGTTCTCGTTTAGTGTACTTGTAATTTCTTCTCTTTACTCGATTTTCTTTTAGCTTTACCTTATTTGTTTGAAATTTAATATCTTTTATAATATGTTGAAAATCTGGGCCAATGTTATCTATCGTGTTTATGTCAGTGTGTGTGTGTGTCCGCACACTGATGATGTTGTTTCTTATAATTAGGGCTATGATTTGGTTCTTGGATGCAAGGGCCTGACTTGTTTCTAACCGCTCACGTCGTTCGGCTGCGGGGTGCGTCACCTTGCCGTATGTGGGCAGAGAGGCGGGAGATAGTGAAGTGATGATGCTGTGGGCGACGGTGTGTGTTGCCATCCTGCGGTGCCCTTGTGTATGGACCTGTGCCCCCTTGCTGTTGGCTCTCCTCATGGGGCGGTATTGCCTCCTGGTTGACCTGCGACCCTTCTTAGTGGGTTGTTGATCGAACAGGATGTGCGACACGGGGAGGCCTCTGCTGCTCTGCTTCCGATTTGGGTGCGGGTCACTGGGGTCGTCTGTCAGAGGCCACACTCCGCGGGGCTTGAGTGGCGGTGCCCCGCGTCGATACGAAGTGCGTGTCCCTTGGGGGGCGGGCCGGGTGTGTGGCCGCCGCGGTGCAGGCCTGATTGTTTATCCGAGCTGTGCGGTCCCTGATGCCACCAGCTTTGACAAGTCCCCGGTTGGTTATTGTTCATTTCCCCTCAACACTGTGACCCAGTTTCCTTAGGGGACGCACCAAATCCCTTTCTTCCCCCCCCGTCCGAGCGATTGATCGATCAAGTACGAAGACATCTGTGATTGTTCCGATTTGTACCTTAGTTGTGCGTCCAGTTTCCTTACGATGTCCCATCTACCATCTGGGTTCCGCGAGCAGTGTTTCGTCCATGGACGTGTCCGGATTCGTCGATCCTCGGTCCTACTGCCCTCCGGATCTTCACCATTAGCTGAAGGAGACCAACGTATTTGTGATGCTAATTTGCTTAACTGTTTCCGGCTCGGCATGCCCCAGAATATGAGTGATTCGATGTGGTTGGTTTATATCTGTGTTGTGAGTGATGTTTTCCCATTGCGCTACCACAACCTAGCAAACCGCCTTCCCGACAGCAGCCACAGGTGCCGGGGTCCTGTGTCTGTGGGTCGTGTGTGTGGTGTGGGTGTCTGTTCCTGGCTCCTACAGGCCTGTTTTGTTGAGGTTTGCGATTCGGTGTAATTTTGTGCATTGCATTGGGGATGGTGTTTGTGGTTTCCCCTTACACCGGGTGAGACAACAGTTGCGGTGGGTCCCAATGGAGTCCCTTACACAACCTGGACAAAAAGCCAAGTTGGATGGTCCCAAGTGTCCCAACCCCACCCCTTTAAACCAACACCTGTGACAAAAACAATTGATGGGGGGGGTCCCAATTGGTTGGTGAGCTTCGTCACCCACTGTCCGGGTCTGTTACAGCGAGCCGTGGATTGCCCGTCTGTTTCCGATTTGGGGTGGCGGTCCGGCGTTGTGGGGGGTGGAGGGGGATTGTCGGCCGATTTGCGCATGGGAGATGGCTCGGCGACGAGGCCGGAGGTGTGATGGGTTGGGGGTTCCTGGGTGCGTGAAAATTTGGTTGTATGCTTGGGAACAGAGGGGATGTTAGTTAGGTGCAAGTCTTGGAGTCATGTTGTGGTGAGTGGGTCCGTGCAAACGGTTGACCGTTTGGGACCACATGGGGGATTTAGGGTGGTTCCCCAGTCTGGGTGCTATGGTTGGATAAATTTGTGCTACACAAAAATGGCTCTGTTTAAAGGCTCGGTGTGAGTTGAGGGAAATGTGTGTGGATTGGTGTGGGTTGGTTTTTCATGCAGCAAAATTTTTGTTATTCGGTGCCTTAAGTTGTCATGGATGGTGGTGTGGGTGGATGATGGTGTTGGTGATGGTAATAGTGTTGATGTCGGTGGTGTGGGGGGGGGTATTGTGATGGGGGAATGGTGAGGTGAACTGGTGAAACTGTCGGGGGTAGGAAACGAAGTAGAGCCGGTTGAGATGTGTGTGGGGGGGAGGGTAGTCAACAAAAGAAACGAGGGTGGAGAATTTGTGGATGTATCTCTCCGCGCCTTTTTTGGGGCACGTTTTCCTGGTGTTTGTAATTTGTTTCTGTATATTCGATACAAAATAGTAATAATCCTCTCTGAGAGCAGGAAAAATTATAATACTCAGAATTCCTAGATATTACTTATATTACGTCTATTGAACTTATTGAATAATTTTACGTACCTGAACTCGGCAACTATATATAGTATTTTTGCGTACAAGTGGCAAATATCATAAGACCATTAATTCTAAAAAAATCCTTAGACGTCGTATTGCCGTTGGGTGACGTTCAAATTATGCAGTTTATGCGTGTCAATGTAAGACCAAACAAAACAGATTGCTGGGTAGTGACAAGGGTTCGGGTGTTGTGCTTGCTACTCTATCTACTCATCCTCAAAAAGCTGTGCCCAATGGCGTGCTTTGGTATGGGAACGCGAACTGCTACACCCTTGTGCTGTCTTCTACTGGCGAAACAGGTATTCGCCTAAACACACCACATAAACAACATTTAAGTAACAGTTTGCTCCGTACTCTCTCACAATCAGGGATATCCGGTTCGACCCCCGTCGTGACGAGAAATGATTGGCACGTTTCTTCACCATGCGTTGGTTGCTCACTCTATGCCGTAAATAGTAGTCACCTTCGCAGACGTCTCTAGATATTGGTAACGCTGCTAATGTTCAGGGGTCCCCCTTCATCACCTCCCAGGAGAGTCAGCTATGTTTGTTCGGACTCTCGGGTAGGGACCTCATTCAGAATGACATGAGACTAGAGGTATTATATATATTTATATTTTTTTTTAATAAAAATAGTTACTTAATAATAAGTAATTATTATTAAAAATACACACAGAAAGAGGCCCATGTCTATCATCTTTCCTGCTGCCAACATCAGTCCACTATGAGAGTTACTGTGGGTAATACCCAAACAGCTTGAAGTCTTATGGAGCGGGGACAGTCACAGT
>WNGS01165523.1:3227254-3240830 GCA_020271785.1 Procambarus virginalis
TCCAAGCACTCTAAAGGCCAGGCCCATGCTACACCAACAGTGTACAAAACCTGAGCCACCCAGGATGAGTTCACAAGGCATTTAGCTGTGATGACTAAACCACACACACACCAAAGATGAGGAGACGATGACGTTTCAGTCTGTCCTGGACCATTATCAAGTCGATTGTGGCACAGCCGACTTGATAATGGGAGGGATGGGGCAAACAAGCACACACTTGTTTCAAGAAATTCAATTGTTTGTTTACATGTTAGGGGAGTTCATTCAGCAGGTTCTGATTCTTTGATCACCTGCTCCCTGCCTCTGTGAGGGGACAGCCAGGTTCTGGCTCTGGTCCCCGGTAGGCCGAACTAAACTCCATGGCTGAAGTGATCTAGTATTGGGAGCCATCTAAGCAAGATAGCTTCAGGGAGTCATAAGAGTCTACCCCAGAAAGGAAGAATACACAAGCAAATGGCCCCACTGTATGCAATCCAAGGATGGCCAGCACTTAGCTCAGAAGCACGAGAACTTGCCACAACTGATGGTGACCCAGGTGTCATTAACATCACTACAGTCATGTTGATGACTCCACATCAGCGATAGAACTGACTTGGGAGAGTGGCAGAGGGCCAAGGCTCTGGACCACCCAGTGGCAGTTTGCTGTTATTAATGGTTTGAGCTACTATCAAGTGATTCAATTGTTTCATTTGAATTGTTTGGGAGTTATTTAGTGGTTTTCAAAGCTTCAGTTCCTGTGAACCTTGCTAATGTCTGTACTGCATCTCTGACTTTCTGGATACTTTCCCAGTGGGGATGACAGAATATCACTCGGTCTCTGTGCCTCTGTGAGGGGGACCAGGTTCTGGCTCTAGTCCCCGGTAGGTCAAACAAAGTTCCCTTGAATGATGTAGCCTAGTAGATAAGAATAATATCAGAGAAATAGCGTCAGGGAGCCACTGGGGATTATCCAGAAAAAAGCATTTCATTACATTCAATGCTGGGCCTTTTGTGATTTATAATTCTTGCTTTGTGATTGCAAACAGAAGCGTGATAAGTAATGCTTCATTTATAACTCGTGGTATTGATGATCATGTTTCATGTTACTACTGTAGACTAACTTGTAGAAGGAAAAAGAGTAGTTGATGTTAACCATTAAAAATAAAAAGTGTATGACGAGCAGATGGGAGTAGGGCTAACATGTGTGGGTATTGTACAGGTACTATATGACAGTGTCAGATGACTCGGCTGATGAGATGTATGCCTGTATTTATGAGGGTACCAGAGGAGTTGGCAGTGAAACTTATGCACAAATTGAGCCACGTTCCACTCCACCGCCACCTCCGCCCCCAATGCCTAGCCCTCCTCACGCTCCATCTACCCCATCACCCCTTTCTACGCGTGGTGGATCACAGCCCCCTCCGGCACCACCAAGTGTAGACAGCCTTCGCCATGTTGTACATTCCAGACAAGGTGAGGCTGTTCAGACAAAGGTTAAATTGACTTTTAATAGGAGTTTCCCCTTGAATTGTTAATAATTGTTTAATAACTAAATTATTTGGTACCATATCAACAAGGTCATTGGTGCTCAGTAATATGACCCCAATCACATCTCTTAATTTTTCTATTTAATGATCGTATTAAAGGGCTGTGTGTGCTAGTGACTCAATGTACAGCACTAAATAGGAATGATTTTTTTAATTCATTCAATTTATCAACTTTAACCATTACATGCAAATTATATGTACAGTATTGATGTAAAATTTAGGAGTTATATAATTGGCCCTAATATTGTGAAGAAATTGTAGTAATATTTGCAAGTGCATTGCATGACATTAGTACTGCAAATCATTAGAGTACTGGTGTGAGTGTGTGAGGCCAGAGTGTGAGTGTGTTAAGTGTCACACATGAGTGTGTTAAGTGTCACACATGAGTGTTAAGTATCATTTGTGGAAATAACTTGGCAATCCTTGCCTGCATGTAGTCTCCTTCCTCCTGTAATTAGAACTAACACGCAAGCATTTATCTGAGGTTCTGTTTACCACACGTCCTTCGGTATAGAATGCTTGTTCTGTGACCTTTTACACATTTTGCAAGAAACAATGTATTATTAAAACAGTGGAATTATTTATATTTGTAATATATGTAATATGTTCATATATTATGTAACCACTCATATAAGAAATTATTGTAATTATTATTTTTAGAGTTGTCATTCACAATGAAGCAGGTGCATGTTAATGAAAAATAATGGATTATTTAAAGACCAGTAGAATATATTAGGTAAAGATTGAAAGTCAACTGTTAGCTTAGATTGATGCTAAACTGTCATAGCAATGACATGTGGAAAAGCATGTGGAAAATATAACAATTAATATATAATGTATTAGCCAACAGGAACAAGTTTACAATGCATGATATAAGTTGTCATGTAGGAATGAGTAGTAAAGTAAACAGGATGATGCTAAAGAGGAACTGTGGAGATGAATAAATGAGTTACACCGTACTTGACGAAGGGTAATGGAGTGCTCCCAGCCTCCTCCTCCTCACTCCTGTCAACTTACTTGCTCTCCCTTTCTTGGGCATCATTATTAAAGTACTTGGGGTCTACATCTTCGAGATGAGCACTCATTTTATGTAATGAGGTTTTTCTTGCATTAAAAAATTGAATCCACGTCAACACTGTGCGAGCATTCTCTCGCACACTCGTAATTACCTAAGTGTAGTTACAGGATGAGAGCTACGCTCGTGGTGTCCCGTCTTCCCAGCACTCTTTGTCATATAACACTTTGAACTACTGACGGTCTTGGCCTCCACCACCTTCTCCCCTAACTTGTTCCAACCATCTACCACTCTGTTTGCGAAAGTGAATTTTCTTATATTTCTTCGGTATCTGTGTTTAGCTAGTTTAAATCTATGACCTCTTGTTCTTAAAGTTCCAGATCTCAGGAAATCTTCCCTATCGATTTTATCAATTCCTGTTACTATTTTGTATGTAGTGATCATATCACCTCTTTTTCTTCTGTCTTCTAGTTTTGGCATATTTAATGCCTCTCCTCGTAGCTCTTGCCCTTCAGTTCTGGGAGCCACTAAGTAGCATGTCTTTGCACCTTTTCCAGTTTGTTGATGTGCTTCTTAAGATATGGGCACCACACAACTGCTGCATATTCTAGCTTTGGCCTAACAAAAGTCGTGAACAATTTCTTTAGTATATTGCCATCCATGCATTTAAAAGCAATTCTGAAGTTAGAAAGCTTGGCATAGGCTCCTCGCACAATATTCTTTATGTGGTCCTCAGATGATAGTTTTCTATCTAGAACCACCCCTAGATCTCTCTCTTTATCAGAATTCTTCAAAGATTTCTCACATAATATATAGGTTGTGTGGGGTCTATGTTCTCCTATTCCACATTCCATAACATGGCATTTATTAACATTAAATTCCATTTGCCAAGTGGTGCTCCATATACTTATTTTGTCCAGGTCATCTTGAAGGGCATGACAATCATCTAAGTTTCTTATCCTTCCTATTATCTTAGCATCATCAGCAAACATGTTCATATAATTCTGTATACCAACTGGTAGATCATTTATGTAAACAATAAACATCACTGGTGCAAGAATTGAACCCTTTGGTACTCCACTTGTGACATTTCTCCAGTCCAATACATTGCCTCTGATCACTACCCTCATTTTTCTATCAGTCAGAAAATTTTTCATCCATGTTAGAAGCTTACCTGTCACCCCTCCAATATTTTCCAGTTTCCAGAACAACCTCTTATGTGGAACTCTGTCGAAAGCCTTTTTTAGGTTCAGATAGATGCAGCCAACGCAACCATCTCTTTCCTGTAATATCTCTGTTGCTCGATCATAGAAACTGAGTAAATTCGATACACAGGATCTTCCAGATCGAAAACCATACTGTCTGTCTGATATTATATCATTTCTCTCCAGGTTTTCTACCCATTTAGTTTTAATTATTTTTTCCAATATTTTGACTATTACACTTGTCAATGATACAGGTCTATAATTAAGGGGGTCTTCCCTGCTTCCTCTTTTGTAGATTGAAACTATGTTAGCCTTTTTCCACACATCAGCTACCACTCCTGTAAACAGGGATGCCTGAAAAATCAGTTGAAGTGGAATGCTGAGCTCAGGTGCACATTCTCTCAGAACCCATGGTGAAACTCCATCTGGACCAACTGCTTTGTTCTTATTTAGCTCCTTGAGCATTTTTTCCTCTTCGTCTCTAGACAATTCTATGTGCTCTATGTTGTTCTCTGGAATTCTTATTGTGTCTGGTTCCCTGAATATTTCATTTTGTACAAACACACTTTGGAACTTTTCGTTTAATGTTTCACACATTTCCTTTTCATTTTCCGTGAATCTATTTCCCATTTTCAACCTCTGAATATTATCCTTTACCTGCAATTTGTTGTTTATGAATTTATAGAATAGACCTGGTTCTGTTTTACATTTGTCTGCAATACCTTTTTCAAAATTTCTTTCTGCCTCTCTCCTCACTGCCGTGTAGTTGTTTCTCGCATCTTTGTATCACTGGTATGTCTGGGGGTTTGGCCTCTTCCTGTATTGATTCCATTTTTGTGTCTTTTGGTCTCTGGCCCTCTCGCAATTTCTGTTGAACCAATCCTGTTTCCTAGTTCTGCATCTCTGTTTTGGTATAAATTTTTTTGTGCCTTTATCATATATTTCACAAAACTTGACATCCATCTCATTCACTTCCTTGCCTAGCAACAAGTCTGTCCAATTATACTTGCTAAAAAATTTTCTAAGGTTGCCATAATGTCCTCTCCTAAAGTCAGGTTTTTCAATTGCATCAACCTTCTTATTTTCTTCCAGATTATAACGCATTGCATACTTTATTCCCAAAAAGACATGGTCACTTTTACCCAAGGGAGGAAGGTACTGAATGTCAAATATTTCTTCCTCCTTCCTGGTAAATATCAAATCTACCATGGAGGGAACGTCCCCCTTCCCTCATCCTCGTAGCTTGTTTAACATGTTTTCGTATCCTACTTCAGAATCTTCAAAATTGTTTAAATGCATTTTGGAGTTTTCTGATCCATTATGACCTTGTTTACACTATCACAAATAATTCCTGCATAACATATTATTAAAGATTAGAAAACCCTTAAAATTATGGGAACCAAAAATGTGAAGGTCTGTTGTGATTTGTGGTCTCCGAGATGAGCTTGGGTTGGTCCCTCTTTACCCAATGGGGCAGTCATAAGGTTCTGTTCACTCTGTTGGGCCACTCTGTTTCTTATGTGTTCCAGAAGACTTGTACTGTATTCAAGTAAAAGAAATGGTTAAGGAAGTGTAGTTGAGAAAATTTGAGATTGGATCACACTAAAATATGTCATCAGACAGAACAGTAGTTAAAATAGTGGATGACACTAAAGTTCATTATTGGACTGCTGTAGTATTAATGGTATTTTTAGCATTGTTTTATACATTCTGTACATTAATTACACAGTGAAATTACAATAACATTGTGTATCTATGAGAAAATGTTTGAAACAGGTGAGCAGTGACCCAAAACACTGGTCTTATTCTGCTGTCCTGTTCCAATGGCTTTCTTATTCATTAATTCATTAATGCAACAACAACTTAATATCCAGCTGTGCATTAAAGGAAATATATTATTTATGATAAGAAACAGGCTTGTTGAACAGTAGATTTTAGTTTATCTTTAGGGGGACGACGATGGTGGGAGTATGAAGGTCAGGTCCCAAATTTGCACAGTAGAATATCAACATACTGGAGCAAAAGATATGGAAGGAAATGCAGAATAGAACCAGTGAGGAGTAGTGGTGCCGTAGGCACAATCAGAGAGCACTGTCTGAATATCAGAGGTCAACGGCTGTTCAATATCCTCCCTGCAAACATTAGAAATATTGTCGGAACAAAGGTGGATATCTTCAATAACATTTAGAAAAGTTCCTGCAAAAAGTACTGGACCAACAGGGTTGTAGTGGATATGTTGGCCTGCAAGCTGCTCCAAACAGCCTGTTGGACCAAGTTATCGCAAGTTGAGCCTGGGGCCGGGCCGGGCTCGGTGAGTAGAAAAACTCCCAAAACTCTTTCTAGATATGCTCCAGGCATGTTGACTTGAGAAATAGCTGAGAGAATAATGAGAAAAGCATTGAGTAAAGGAACACAAAAGGAAAAAAAGTGTTGATTAGTGAAGGTAAAAGCATAAAACATTAAGAGAAATCAGTGAGAAAAGTGAAATAAATGCATAGTAATAGAGAAACAAATTAGTAAATTACATAAGTTGTGTCATTGAAAAGAAACACAAGAGATTGAGTAAAAGAAAAAGGAGGATTGAATAATTATAAACAAAAGATAATAGGAATTCTTTTATGAATACAAAAATACTCTTTGAGCTCATGATATAATAAACAAGTTGAAATACTTACTTGTAGGGCTGTTAGCCACTGATATCTATTGTTGGTGATTACCATTAATGCATTCAAATATACAACTAAAGGTTTAGAATGGCTGGGGTGAGTAAGACATTTATGTGAAGGGTTGTGGAGCCTAGTAGTAGTAGTTCTTTGTGGCAAGAGTTTGTACTAATGGTGAGGAATAATACTTGTAAGAGTGCAGGATACTAATGGTGAGGAATAATACTTGTAAGAGTGCAGGATACTAATGGTGGGGAATAATACTTGTAAGAGTGCAGGATACTAATGGTGGGGAATAATACTTGTAAGAGTGCAAGGTACTAATGGTGGGGAATAATACTTGTAAGAGTGCAGGATACTAATGGTGAGGAATAATACTTGTAAGAGTGCAGGATACTAATGGTGGGGAATAATACTTGTAAGAGTGCAGGATACTAATGGTGGGGAATAATACTTGTAAGAGTGCAGGATACTAATGGTGGGGAATAATACTTGTAAGAGTGCAGGATACTAATGGTGAAGAATAATACTTGTAAGAGTGCAGGATACTAATGGTGAAGAATAATACTTGTAAGAGTGCAGGATACTAATGGTGAAGAATAATACTTGTAAGAGTGCAGGATACTAATGGTGAAGAATAATACTTGTAAGAGTGCAGGATACTAATGGTGAGGAATAATACTTGTAAGAGTGCAGGATACTAATGGTGAGGAATAATACTTGTAAGAGTGCAGGATACTAATGGTGGGGAATAATACTTGTAAGAGTGCAGGATACTAATGGTGAAGAATAATACTTGTAAGAGTGCAGGATACTAATGGTGAAGAATAATACTTGTAAGAGTGCAGGATACTAATGGTGGGGAATAACACTTGTAAGAGTGCAAGGTACTAATGGTGAAGAATAATACTTGTAAGAGTGCATGATACTAATGGTGAGGAATAACACTTGTAAGAGTGCAAGGTACTAATGGTGAAGAATAATACTTGTAAGAGTGCAAGATACTAATGGTGGGGAATAACACTTGTAAGAGTGCATGATACTAATGGTGAGGAATAACACTTGTAAGAGTGCAGGATACTAATGGTGAGGAATAACACTTGTAAGAGTGCAAGGTACTAATGGTGAAGAATAATACTTGTAAGAGTGCAAGATACTAATGGTGGGGAATAACACTTGTAAGAGTGCAAGGTACTAATGGTGAAGAATAATACTTGTAAGAGTGCAGGATACTAATGGTGAGGAATAACACTTGTAAGAGTGCAAGGTACTAATGGTGAAGAATAATACTTGTAAGAGTGCAGGATACTAATGGTGAAGAATAATACTTGTAAGAGTGCAGGATACTAATGGTGAGGAATAATACTTGTAAGAGTGCAAGGTACTAATGGTGGGGAATAATACTTGTAAGAGTGCAGGATACTAATGGTGAGGAATAACACTTGTAAGAGTGCAAGGTACTAATGGTGAAGAATAATACTTGTAAGAGTGCAGGATACTAATGGTGAAGAATAATACTTGTAAGAGTGCAGGATACTAATGGTGAGGAATAATACTTGTAAGAGTGCAAGGTACTAATGGTGGGGAATAATACTTGTAGAGTGCAGGATACTAATGGTGAGGAATAACACTTGTAAGAGTGCAGGTACTAATGGTGAAGAATAATACTTGTAAGAGTGCAAGATACTAATGGTGGGGAATAACACTTGTAAGAGTGCAAGGTACTAATGGTGAAGAATAATACTTGTAAGAGTGCAAGATACTAATGGTGGGGAATAACACTTGTAAGAGTGCAAGGTACTAATGGTGAAGAATAATACTTGTAAGAGTGCAAGATACTAATGGTGGGGAATAACACTTGTAAGAGTGCAAGATACTAATGGTGGGGAATAACACTTGTAAGAGTGCATGAATGTTTCTTTTAAATGTTAGATGAAGTTAACAGATTTTCCAAGACTTGCGAAGAGTTATGGAATAGTAATAGTTTGAGATTTAATTTGTACTTTACATGGAGTTAGGTTCTGTAAAAGGCACAATCTCATTTTTTTTTCAGTATTGCATAATAGGCATGAGAGAGATGTATAGCCTAGCTGGAGAATTAATATACAGTATACACAAAATATGTCTCACATTGATGAACATTACACAAAATATAGTTTGGTCATTAAAAGTTGATTTATACGGACTATGGAAGATAACTCTTGATATATCACTCACATCTGGGCAGTCACCGTGTTTACAAGGATTTGCTTGACTCAGGATATTATCAGTAAATCACATGCAACACCAGCAGGCCACTACAATCAGCTACTGTGGGTGGTATGTACAGTAAAGGTCTATGTAAAGTAAAATACACAAAGTACATACATGCTGTATTATGTAAAGTACGGGTCTGCTCTGCACCTAACACCAATGAAAACAGAGTTACCTGTAGATTCCATAGCAGTTCTTAAAGATAATTGGTTATACTTGCACTGTTGAATTAAAACCTCTTCTTGCTAATAGTTCCACTGTCTCCTCTTGTCAGGACGAGGATTGCCATTGCGGAACTATTTCACATCAAATGACGATTAGTATAAGCAGAAGGTCTTCTACTGCCAAACAATAAGTACAACCACTTGTCAGTGTTCTCACACTGGATGTGTAGTGTGGAGAATAGCAGTACATCATAAATAATCAGTGTTGCTCCCCAAACTCCAAATTTACTTGTAGTTGAACACCATCAATTACTGTCACACAAGAAGTATCTCCCTGTTGCACGGTAGAGCACACATTTGATATTTCTGTCAGCCTTGCACAGATTCTTCGTACCGCTGACAGTCATGGTGTCTCCTTAGGTCCGGGATTGTTTCTTTAAGCACTATACTGCACAAACATTAACATCATGAGTAAAGGGTCACCACCTAACATGTGACATTTGTTAGCACATTGTAAAGTCAAAACTCCTGCAGGTACATGGGGCTCACATCCTGTTCCTCAGGACTCCGTAAACAGATGCCATCTTGCAAAAAATAATGTGCTTCTCTCCTGGCTGTGAGAGCCTCAGTACTGCCAGAGTAACCAAGTCTTGCACATGCAGCTGGAGCTCACAGCACTGCTGTGCACGTTAGGGCATTAGCACCACTAATATTGATAAATAAAATAAGTAACTGCAATTGTTTTATAATGATAATGTCATAGATGATCCTGACTGTAATAAAAACTATGTACATGATTCACATATCAGTGAACACAATGCTAGTTATGATGTTTTCAGCACTAGGCAGATATTTGCAGCACACAGCCAAGGTTTTGTGCATCTATGCATCATGCAACATTTACCTCATGTTCCTTTAGAAAATCTTCTTGTGGAAAATGATTCCTATACAGTGTTACCTCCGTTTTCGGATTTAATCCATTCCCAGAGACGATTCGAAAACCAAAAATTCTAAAACCGAGACGAATTTTCCCACAAAAAATAATGTAAATTGAATTAATCTCTTCAACAACCCCAAAAATATTGTCTATATTGTGTACCTATATTTTGTACTACAGTATGTACAAGTATTACCTTTATTGAGGACTTTTTTTTTTTTTTTTGGTGTATGGAAGACAGTGAGGAGGTGGGAGGAGGAAAGATGTTAGTGTTTGCAAGGGGGAGTCCCCTTCCATTATAACAGCAGTGATGACATTTCTGGGGTACTCCTTGCACAACACTAGGACCTGGTTGTGGCTCACTGCTTGCTTGTCTTCCTAAGAATCTGTCTATAAACTCTTGTTTTTCCTATGTTTTAACAGTTGTCTGTAGTGAGACATCACATTGTCTCACCATGAATGATCTCTTGTTTTTCCTCTATTGTCATCCTCACGCCTATTTTCTTTGGTTAAACTTTACCACTGACTTTCTTGGGACCCATGGTTTGATATATAATAAGAACCTTTATGTTCAGAAACCAAAAAAAAGCACAAAGACAATGAAATTCTTCGGTCCATACTCGAAGTGCTCGGTCGGTCCATACGTGGTCGTCACTAGGCGAGAGATGCTGGTAAACTAAAGCACACCATGTGCTCGGTCGGTCCATACGTGGTCGTCACTAGGCGAGAGATGCCGGTAAACTGAAGCACACCACATGCTCGGTCGGTCCATACGTGGTCGTCACTAGGCGAGAGATGCCGGTAAACTGAAGCACACCACGTGCTCGGTCGGTCCATACGTGGTCGTCACTAGGCGAGAGATGCCGGTAAACTGAAGCACACCTCGTGCTCGGTCGGTCCATACGTGGTCATCACTAGGCGAGAGACGCCGGTAAACTGAAGCACACCACGTGCTCGGTCGGTCCATACGTGTATCAACAAACTCGAGCACCGAGTAAAATTTTTGAAGAGATTGAGCTCGAGAACAGAAAAATTTGAAAAGAGGGTTATTCGAAAACGGAGGTTTCACAGAGGTGCAGAGTTCTTGTGCTGGTCTCCGATAGGATATTAAGAACTCCTGGGAGTGACATGACTCATCTGTGTGGAGCTATCTCAGTGCAGCTAGCTTCAGTGGGACCCACTTTTTGTCACCAAAAATACAGGTCACAGGTTCATCTCATCCTTTGCAGACTATGTAAAAATCATCATGAAAACTACCATGGTTGAAGACATTGAGAAACAGTGATATCAGTAAAGTCTCCGACTGGGCTACAGAAAACAACATGATATTTAACAGTTATAAATTCTAGATAATTAGGTATGATAAAAAGGAAGAATGTAAATGAAATACAGGGTACAAAACAATCAGATCCCCCTTAAAGATCAAAAACAACATGCAAATGATCTTGTAGTAGTGATGTCAGATGTCCTGAAGTTTTGTGAGCATAAGAGTGCAAATATAGCATCAGCTAGGAAAGTGATAGGATGGATTATACGAACCTTCAAGTCTGGGATTGCGCTACAATGCTCCTACTATTCAATTCTCTTGTGTTCTCCCTCCTTGAGTACTGCTCGATGCTCACTTTTACTTTCAAAGCTGCAGACATTTCTGAAATACAAGGAATACAAAGAACATGTACAGCATCCAAGGACATGATAAGGTGCTAAAATTATTGGGACCATTTCAAAGCACTTTAAATGTACTCTCTAAAAATGAGTCAAGAGAGATAGCATATAATATAATATATACATGGAAGATACTGGAAGGCCAGGTATCAAATATGCACAGCAAAGTAACATTTTAGAGTGAAATATGGTGTGAAGTGCAGAACAGACCCAATGACGAGGAGCGGTCTCATTGGCACAGAGAACGCTACAAACATCAGAGGTCCATGGCTATTCAACCTGTTTTGAACAAATGTAAGAAAAAGTGAACTAATACAAGAAATAATTAGAGTAGTTCCTGGAAGAAGTGTTGGCCCAACTGGGATATAATAAATTTGAGAGCCTGTAGGCTGTTCCATCCAGCAGCCTATTCAATGAAGATATCATAAGTCAAGCTTGATCCCAAGCTTTACTTGGGGAGTAGAACTCTCAGAACAAACTATTTACCTGAATTTACCTGAGGGGCACTGTCCCTCTAGTGGACTCGATGAAAACAGGAAACCTGTGACTGGTCAAAAGTCCCCCTTTGTTACTGAGGATTTTTTCTAACTGGATTTTGAAATGAAGTGGAATGGAAATGCAAAAAAGTTTTTGCATTTATAGATTCAGTGGGTAGATAGTTTCATGGGTTTATAACCCTGTGGATGAAAAGGCATTTCCTGTTTTCTGTCCTACATTGTGGTTGTTAAGCTATAAGTGTTACATTTGATCTTTTAAAGTGGTCTAGATTAATATCCTCTACTGTGTAATTGAAAGTCTTGTTGAGATCAGCCATCATATCTAGTTTGAAGTGTTCTTAGTCCTGAGGCCCTCAATTATTCCTGGTATAAGAGCTCACTTAAGTCAGGGATGATTTTTGTCACTGTGTGTCCAACTTTCTCCAAAGGTGGTATGTCCTTTTGAGGATGAGATCTCTTGAAATAGTTCCCCCTCTCTACCCCATAGTCCTCCGCCCTCCCCCTCCATGTATATCCTCTACTCCTGTCCCTTCCCTCTCCTATGACAGCTACCAAATAATATATACGTGAAACATACAGGAAGCCAGGTCTAAATTTGTACAGTAGTATAATATACTGGAGTGAAAGATATGGAAGGAAATGTAGAACGAGACCAATGGAGGCCTGGTCGAGGATCGGGCTACGGGAACATTGGGCTCCGAAATCATCGCAAGGCAGAAGTACAGTTGCCATAGGCACAGTCAGAGAGCACTGTCTGAACATCAGAGGTTCACATCTGTTCATACTTTCCCAGCAAACATTAGAAATATTGCCAGAACAAAGGTGACTTCTTCAAGAACCAATTAAATAAGTTATTGCAAGAAGTGCCAGACCAACAGGTTGCAGTGGATATGTGGACTTAGGGCAGCTACAAGCAACAGCCTGTTGGACCAAGTTATCACAAGTCGAGCCTGGCCCCCAGGCCAGGTTCAGGGAGTTGAAGAGCTCATGAGACCATCTGCATGTATGATCCAGGTGCATCTAACCCCCCCCCCCCCTCCCTTCCCCACCACCACATGTAACCTTCCCCCTGTCTCTGCACTGTGGTTAACCTTTCCCTGTCTCTGCCACTGTGGTCATCTACTACAAACACAAATATGTTGTGAGCTGTTCCTGTGACCTGCCATCTTCTTCAAAATAGTATGTGGAAACATCTCATGGGCACTTAATGGGCCACGTCTGTGGTAGAAAATAATAATAATAAAATAAAAATGGAATGGAAATCTGTATTTTACTTTAAATATTATTTGTTCTACTGTGTTTCTTTTTCTAATTTGATGTCTTCAATTACTGGTTGATCAAAAATATTATTTCGCATTGTTCCTATGCATCATATTCATATATCATGATAAAATCCTCGGTGAATCCGACTTCTTTGGTGTTAATAATTTTGTCTTTCTATTTTCATACTGCATTGTGAATATTTATCTACTATCTATCATCTCTTTGAATATTCGTTCACATAGTGCTATATTGACTTAGTACTTTTTTTTGTTAATTACTTGTCTGTTTTCCGCTTCTTCGAGCAGTGCTGCTAGTACAGTGATGGGAAGCCCTGGAGCAGAGAAGAGAGGTACTCGATCTCCTCTGCCACCTTTACCTCAGGGAGACA
>WNGS01165523.1:3241830-3272230 GCA_020271785.1 Procambarus virginalis
GGATTCACTGTGTGGAGGGTTTGATTCACTGTGTGGAGGGTTTGATTCACTGTGTGGAGGGTATGATTCACTGTGTGAGGGTATGATTCACTGTGTGGGGGTATGATTCACTGTGGGGGGTATGATTCACTGGTGGAGGTTTGATTCTCTTGTGGAGGGTTTGATTCACTGTGTGGAGGGTATGATTCACTGTGTGGAGGGTTTGATTCACTGTGGGGAGGGTATGATTCACTGTGTGGAGGGTATGATTCACTGTGTGGAGGGTATGATTCACTGTGTGGAGGGTATGATTCACTGTGTGGAGGGTTTGATTCTCCATGTGGAGGTTTGATTCACTGTGTGGAGGGTTTGATTACTGTGTGGAGGGTATGATTCACTGTGGGAGGGTTTGATTCACTGTGTGGAGGGTTTGATTCACTGTGTGTGGAGGTTTGATTCACTGTGTGGAGGGTTTGATTCACTGTGTGGAGGGTTTGATTCACTGTGTGGAAGGTTTGATTCACTGTGTGGAGGGTTTGATTCTCTGTGTGGAGGGTTTGATTCACTGTGTGGAGTTTTGATTCACTGTGTGGAGGGTTTGATTCACTGTGCGGAAGGTTGATTCTCTGTGTGGAGGGTTGATTCATTGGTGGAGGGTTTGATTCACTGTGCAGAAGGTTTGATTCTCTGTGTGGAGGGTTGATTCATTGTGTGGAGGGTTTGATTCACTGTGCAGAAGGTTTTGATTCTCTGTGTGGAGGGTTTGATACAAAATATCAGCTGGGTGCCTCCTGTGTTTCCCTTCGGGCTCATTTATAGGTCCACAAACTGGCCAATAGAAAGGCTAACCCTGGCCACAATAGATGGAGTGAAGTATAAACACAGAGAACACCAAAGTGGGTGGAAAAGAATGCACACATGAAGCATAATATGGAACATTACTAACATGAGCCACTTGTTCCAGTGAAAGCTAACACTATTTACCTTAAGTTTGATTGAAGACAGCATTCCTAGTAGAACAAAGTGTCTCGCATCAGCTGGTTAGTTGACCGAGACCTCGGGTCATCTGGGTCTGGCGTGTGCTGGCTGGCAAGCATATCATGTTAGTCATTTCCCCGCAGTAATGATTGTTTTTGCCAGGGTTACCAATTTTTCCAAGCGTATTTGTATTGGAACACTTTAGCCTTCTGGTGGGATATTTATTTTGCTCTGCGGTGATCTCTGATTCCCAGACTGGCCTTTGGGGTGCAGATTGTGATCTTGGTCCCCAGTAGGTGCCGGTGGGGTTTAGAGGTCTGGCGTAACCCTTGCCATGTCGGGTCCTTGCCAGCTTGTAGTGTCGGGAAGCTATCGAGGAGCTCCAAGAAGTGTTATCTTACATAATTCATGACACTTTCACTAATATTTAAGGTGACCCCTAAGTTATGTTTCCGTATTATTATTGCCGACTATGAAGATTTGTAGAGTAAAAATCAAAGTGTGTCAGTATTCCCATAATTCATTAATGAAGATTATAAATTATAATATCTCTGATACCATGGTACAAAAATTGTGTGCTTGCCATTAATTAAATGAAATAAAGCAGATACTACTGTTATAATATGGAAAGCTTCTGATGATTTCATTTTTCAGACTGCTACTTATTTTTATCAGAAGTTAACCAGTAAACTTGTATAATATTTAAAAATCCTAAATTAATTTTCCAGGGGAGCCCCAGTGGCTCCCTGAAGCTATCTCACTGAGATGGCTTCCCACTATTCACATCTGTCATAGGAGTAGTGTTTGGTCTACCTGGGACCAGAGCCAGAACCTGGTCCCTGTCATAGAGGCAGGTATAGAGAGCTGGAGAGTATTACAATCATCCATACTGAGGGAGCATATAGAAAGTATGTGTAGCAATGCAGATAACTGCATAGTTCAGAAAATTAATCTCCAAAACTACCAAGCAACTTGGCAAATAATTAATTCAAAACCAAATTGATTTACTTGACACTGCTCTAATCCAGACTTTGCTCTTCTAAAACTAAAATTTTAATCTAAATCTTTGCTCCTAGCAGCTATGTAAAGCTGGTAACAGGTGGCGTCCCAGAGCTCCCGCATCCGGGTCAGCACTGGGGCAGTCTTGTCATTGATGTCTAAAGAATCAGACCTTCCCAAGTTACCTCATTATAGGCTCAACACAGTGGAGAGCCCTGGGTTGTGCACTCCTCTGCGAGACGCTGTAGCTGGCTGCATTTTCTTGGTTGTGAAATTGTGGGGAATGCACTCATTCATATGGCACACCCCTAACACCCTTCATAGCAGAGTATATCCCATAGGCTGTGTTTGGTGTCTGTCCTTTCAACAAGCGTCCCTAGTGCGTGAATGTCCTGCTTGGTTAATTGCCTTCAGGACTTTGTAACTTTATAGATTCCCTTGTGAGTCTGTAGTGTGGTTCATCACTGATCGTCTTGAGTTTGCTGTCGCTACATTCGAGTTTGAAGGGTGCTCGTCAGCTTTGCTACATGCAAACAGTCATTCTTTCTGTCTCTGACATACTGCCTGTTAGTTGGTGATGCCATTGACCCTAAATCCTGTAATGCATGGGCTTGTTGGATCTCCATACTGTATTTTTTAGTCTGTTTTAAAATGGGGGGCATATCAGGCAGCTTCCATTTTGTGGGCTTGTATCTCCCACATTTGTGGTTGATGGTGTAGTATTCAATTGGATGCCCCAGAGTTGGCCCTGTTGTGTTTTTGGACACAGATTTGGAAGGATTGGTGTATTTTACCTGGTCTAAGTTTGTTCCTCTTCCTTTTTCTGCTAGTGTTGTGCACCCACCTCTACACTTCTCTCCCCTCAGGTTCTCGCTCCGAAGCTTCTGAGGGTTTGTAGTATGGTCAGGGTTTATATTTGGAGTTTCCACCAGAGGTGGTCCCATCTACTGTACTTAAATGGCAGAGGCAATTGAGCTGTCCCTTTCTGTTGGGAACATGGAGCCTTCACCTTCACAACCAGTACTTGCTCCAATTTTGTCCATGGAATGCAAAACCTTGCATTCTCAGGCATTACATACAGTATAGCTCAGCTTTGGTGTCATCATAGCCAGAGGAAGGTTCATGGGTGCCCTTCAACTGCTCCTGGATTTTGGTTCTGTCTGATGATAATATTTTGCGAGAGAGAGAGGAACAGAAATCCCTATCACAACCAGTCCTGCCAAAAGGCATCTAATGCAAATGCCTCATGATTGGGGACCAGAGCTACATAGAGGAAGGTGCTGATTACATGCAACAGAGAGAGAGATCCACTTTGGGGTGCTCGAATGTCTTACAAAGCCACAGGAAGGAGGTGGCATCGATAGCCCACTCTGTGGAGTTGGGAAGGAACTGGGACAGACCATCTGCTAGAGCACTGGACACTTACCGAATGAGAACCACATAGAGAACCAGATCCCAAGAATCCTGCAGATGAGATATGCCAGCCACAAAGGGCAATGGATCGAAGAGAGCTTCCTCCCCTTGGTTCAGGTATTGAACCATTGGGGTGAACGTCCAAATAGAACTGGAGCATGGAACCTAGAGGAATCCGAATGTTCCTCAGGACTTGCGACACGGCTGCAAGCTTCTGCACCTTACTGTGTGCCTGACAAAAAAGAGGAGACAAACGACTGGGAAAAAATAAATGTAGACCTTGCAACCATTCAATGGGAGACGGTCTTAAGCGACAAAACTCCCACACAGGGAATAGCTCAACTGACAGCTGAAGCTTACAAGGTCTGCTTGAAGCACGTGCCTATGAGGAGGGGCAGAAAGAGGACCACTCTAGAAAGAGAACACAGACGACTGTACAGGAGAAGGAAAAAAATAACGGAAATGCTTCGGCAGACACAACTATCACAAACAAGGAAAATAAGCCTAAGCAGGGAGATCGAAGAAATAGAACAAACGTTAAAGCGATCATATGAGTCTGAGGAAATGGAATTGGAACAGAAAGCTATACAAGAGATAAGGAAAAATCCTAAATATTTTTTCACATACGCAAAATCAAAATCCAAAACCTCGACCAGTATTGGACCGTTAATTACAAATGAAGGTACGTACACAGAGGACGACAAAGAGATTAGTGAAATTCTAAGAAGCCAGTATGAGGTTATGTTTAGCACACCAATAAACAACATGAAAGTTGATGACCCAGACAGCTTCTTTATGAATGACATTCAAGCTGCAGATAATATAACGGATATTACCACAAACTCGGAAGACTTTGAAAGAGAAATTGACAATATGCCTATGCACTCAGCTCCTGGGCCTGACTCATGGAATTCAATATTCATAAAGAAATGTAAAGTACCAGTAGCGAGAGCACTCAGTGTAATATGGAGAAAGAGCCTGGATAGAGGGGAGATACCAGCAGCACTTAAATCTGCAGATATAGCTCCATTGCACAAGGGGGGGAGTAAAGCATTGGCAAAAAATTATAGGCCAGTTGCACTAACATCACACATAATAAAAGTGTTTGAAAGAGTGATTAGGAATCATATTTCTAGTTTTATGGAAAACAAGGAATTGTACAACCCAGGACAACATGGATTTAGAGCGGGAAGATCCTGTCTGTCACAGTTACTCAACCACTATGACAAAATCACAGAAGCCCTAGAAGAAAAGCAAAATGCAGATGTTGTATACACAGACTTTGCAAAGGCGTTCTACAAATGTGACCATGGGGTGATAGCTCACAAAATGAGGTCAATGGGAATAACTGGAAAAGTAGGACGCTGGATACTCAATTTCCTGTCGAACAGAACACAAAGAGTAACAGTCAATCAGATAAAATCGAGTCCAAGCGATGTTAAAAGCTCTGTACCTCAAGGTACAGTCCTTGCACCGCTACTGTTCCTTATTCTCATATCTGATATAGACAAAAATACACGTCACAGCTTCGTGTCGTCCTTTACAGATGACAAAAAAATCAGCATGAAAATTACCTCTGCTGAAGATATTGAAAAACTACAAGCATATGTCAACAAAGTTTTCGATTTTGGCAGCAGAAAATAACATGATGTTTAACAGTGATAAATTTCAGGTACTCAGGTACAGCAAAAATGAGGATCTGAAACATAATACAGGGTACAAAACACAATCGAATCTTCCCGTAGTAGAAAAACAGCATGTCAAGGATTTGGGAATAATGATGTCCGACGATCTAACGTTTAGGGAGCATAACCAAGCAAATATTGCGTCAGCCAGAAAAATGATCGGATGGATTACGAGAACTTTCAAATCCAAGGATCCCATCACAATGGTTGTTCTCTTCAAGTCACTTGTGTTGTCCCGTCTCGAGTACTGCTCAGTACTCACTTCCCCCTTCAGAGCAGGAGAGATTGCTGAAATAGAGGGAATATAGAGAACATATATGGCACGCATAGACGAGATAAAACACCTAAATTATTGGGATCATCTCAAAGCTCTCCAAATGTACTCTCTAGAAAAGAGACGAGAGAGATACCAAATAATATACACATGAAAAATACTGGAGGACCAGGTTCCAAATCTGCACAGTAAAATAACAACATACTGGAGTGAACGATATGGAAGAAAATGCAAGATTGAACCAGTGAAGAGCAGAGGTGCCATAGGCACAATCAGAGAGCACTGTATAAACATCAGAGGTCCGTGGTTGTTCAACGTCCTCCCAGCGACTATAAGAAATATTGCCGGAACAACCGTGGACATCTTCAAGAGAAAACTGGACTGTTTTCTAAGAGAAGTTCCGGACCAGCTGGGCTGTGGTGGGTATGTGGCCCTGCGGGCCGCTCCAAGCAACAGCCTGGTGGACCAAGCTCTCGCAAGTCGAGCCTGGCCTCGGGCCGGGCTTGGGGGAGTAGAAGAACTCCCAGAACCCCATCAAGCAGATATCAAGCAGGACTCTGAACAGCCTGGTGAATGCTGGTCACAAAGCCCCAACCCTAAGCTGAGGTGTCCATAAAGACACCAAGCAAGAAGGAAGAAAGGCACCAGAGAACTGAACCCTGAAAAGCCTAGAGAGGAAGCAAGCGATACAGCAATCTGTACAAGTCAAACAGGGCCCACACCCAGCAGTTGTCATGGTGGTGAAAGGGGTGAAACTGGAGAAACCAAAACAGCCCCAGAAGCCACATCCTGCCTGGAGAAAAATTAATGCAGGCAAAGTTCAGGCTTCTGCACAACTGCTCAAGCAACCTCCAAGTCACCCAAGGTAATGTGACAATGCCAGGAGGTGGTGGCACTTCAGCCAAAGCAAAGCTGCAGGAGGAGGGATAAGTGATGCCGACCAAGAACCCCAAATGAGGCCCAGGCAAGTCTGAACCTGGGATGGAACCAACCAGGACTTCCATCAGCTCAACAGGAACCTGAACCCAGTAAGCTGGGAAAGCACCAGATCCCTAGCTAGCAGACATCCGGAATAACTGGGGACCCCACACCAGCCAGTTATCAAGGTAGGCCTGAACACAAACCCCCCAACAAATGAAGGCGAGTCACCACGACCTGAGCCAGCCTGGTGAAAACTGGGGACCCATATTCAAACCAAAGGGAAGAATCCAAAAGCATTAAACCTGATGCCCCACAAGAAAACCTAATAAATTCCTGAACCTGAAATGGATAGGGATGTGCCAGTATGTGTCCTGAAGGTCCAGGGATATCATTTCAATGCCCTTTCCTAATACTGTACTAGGTGAACCTGGGACAAACTGGTCATCCGTAACATGGGGCAAGGGATGTACTCGTCCAGGCCCAAACGAACCGAAGCTCTGCCAAGTCCCATTTCAGAATTGGAAAGAGATAGGACAACCATAAAACAGGTGTGATTGTGTCAACCTCACCAGAAGCAATATACACACTCAACAAGTTAGGTGAGAAGGTGGTGGAGGCCAAAACCGCCAGTTGTTTCAAAGCGTTATATGACAAAGAGTGCTGGGAAGACAGGACACCACGAGCGTAGCTCTCATCCTGTAACTTCACTTGGGTAATTACACTACAATAACCTGGTGCAGGTGAGGAAAAGAGGCCCTCCCTTAAAACCCCAACCCCCAGTAGGAAGGAGGGACTGACTCAACTCCACAACAGGAGTTGGGGTCCACACAACTCCATACAGTGATTCCTTACACAGGTTTCTAAAGGCAGTTCTTACGTAGATTGGACAACAAAAGAAATGCCTTTAGAAACTTGTGTAAGGAGTAACAAGTTCACAAGTGTAGATTTGATAAGAGCCCAATAGGCTCCAGAATCTGTACACCAGTTGATTGACAGTTGGGAGGCAGGACCAAAGAGCTAAAGCTCAACCCCCACAAGCACAACTAGGTGAGTACAGCCTGCATGAAATGACCTACCATAGGGCCAGTGCAAACCATGACAAAGGAGTCCCTCCATGAAGCATGATCACGGTACCGACTGACAGATGACGAACCGACCACGAGGGATACATGCAACCCAGAATCTGGTTCCACCAAGGGCCTACCTTGACATACAGCAGGCAAAACTCCAATACTATTGGACTACCATCAGGAATGAGGGTGAAAACCTCCAACATGAAAACAAAAATCAAAACAAAAAACAGAAATCAGTTGACAATAGGCACCTATAAAAGAGAACACCCTCAGGAAAGAGGAGAGGCAAAAAGGGAAGGTGGACAAGAGGGGGTCAAAGACCATGCTGTATCCAAAGACTGGGCTGCCACAGCCTGTCTGCACGTGAGGTGGGCAGTGCAGAATGCCGCCACCGCTTCCCACAGCACAGGTGTAAACAGTTTGAGCAAAGCCGCCGGGGAAGCCATGGAGGACACCAAAACAGCCGCACAAGACCCAGAGTCGAATGTCTCAACATTTTCGTGTAGTCAAACAAAACAGGGCCCCACAAAGGCTAGAAATCACTTTACCATGACCAAGTGTGAAGAAGTAGAAAAGTCTTTTGCCCTGAGGGCCGCCAACAGCAAAGACACCTGAACATAAAGCTGCACTAAGTCTGCATCCCAGGAAGAGCCAGAGCAAGCAGGCAGTCATGGAGTGTTCCAAAAGAAGGGCCACCCAAAAATACCTGAAACATGCTCGCCACCACACATCACTTCAGTGTGTCGAAACGACAGAAAACGTGCCCATCCCTGTTGGATGTTTATCCGCTAGTCAGGAATACACTGGAACCTCATGTGCACCCAATAAGGAGAAGAGACAAAACACACAGGGTTCAATATAGAGGCAAACTCTGGGTCACACAGGGTTTTCTGGAAATAATTGCCACAAGCAACCAATGGATGGACTTGAGAGGAAGGGAACCTCTTGAAGGACTATCCCAGTGGTCCTAACTACACCCGGGAACAAACTCTTGGAGAAGCTGCACTCGGAGCAAAACCATTCAAGGAGGGGGGATAGGAGAACCCCCCACCCCTTGAAGCAAAATTCCTACATCCAAACTGATTAAGACTCAAATGGGTCCAGTAGAATCCAAGGTTCCCCCCTATCCAACTTCCCCAAAACCCCGGAAACCAAACACAAAGGTTTCGGTACAGAGCTAGGGTTCATGCCCACCACCGGGATAGACGAGTTGAGCCCGAGGAAGAGGTTTCAGAAGAAAGGGCTGGCTAGAAGGAAAAACCCGAAGCCCTGGCGGGACAGCTGGCTCAACTGCCTCCGTGCCCAAATCAGAAGGGGCCCCTGACCTGAAAATACTCGAATGCTCCAGGGTCTGAAGTGGGGAAAAATCAGAAGCAGGGTGAACTCTGCCTGAAGGGAAAGGAAGAGCAGGCGTGAATGGAGCCAAGGTAGAGTCCACCAACATCCCCAATTCTCGGAACCAAACACAAGGTGGACCAGCCCCAGGACATCCAAATGGGCACACAAACCAGACCACTGAAGACAAACCAAACAAACCAGCATGTATGAGGTAGTGGAAGCTACCTCATACACTTGATTATCATCATGAGGGTCAAAAAGAAGAGCCACATGGTAAGTGTAAACCCCATAGGACTCAGGGCTGTAGATGTCTCTGGCCCAACAGACAGCATGGTAGAGGCAGAATGAATGAATGACACCCCGGGGCTCAGTTGATGAACAACCCTCAAATTTGCACAAAATGAGAACAGGTTCGGAGGGATTTTCCATAAACCACACCGAATCTGTGGAAGATTTTCAGGACCTGAGAGGTTAACCAAGCAGGAGACCCCAGGCACTGGGAATGCTACTCGGAACCTAAATGTAAACTGACATAGCCTGTGCTACATGCCTATGAAGGCCGATCTTGCCATGTGGTAAGTACAGTACAAGTACGTGGGCTGCCAGTGCACTACACCACAAGAATGCAATGTATTACAGTATAATTCAGATGGGATTGGAGACAAGGAATAGTGGAAAAACTTGATTTCAAGAGAGGATATTATGGGGAACTTGACAAGTTCTTTAATAAATTTGATAGAAAAGAGTTATTGTTTGGAAAGGAAAAAATTAGATATATAACATATTTTGTAAGATATATATAATGAAAGTTCAAAGAAGTTCATACCAGTACAGAGATGCAGAACTAGGAAGCTGGATTAGTTCAACATGGATTACAAGAGGGCCAGAGAACAAAAGATTAAAAATGGAATTAGTATAAGACAAAGCCAAACCCTCAGATATACCAGCAATACATTAAAACAAGAAACAACTACATGGCAGTGAGAAGAGAGACAGAAAGAAATTTTGAGAAAGGGATAGTAGACAAATGTAAAACAGAACCTGGCCTATTTTGTTAATTAAAAGGAAATTGCAGGCAAAGCATGATAAAATTCATAGGTTGAAATTGGGAACAGATTTATGGAGAATGAAAAAGAAATGTGTGAAACACTAAACGAACAGTTCCAAATTGTGTTTTGACAAAATTAAGTTTTCAGAGAACCAGACAATACAAATTTCAGAGAATAACAGAGTACATAGAGGCGTCTCAAGATGAGGAGGAAAAAATGCTCAAGGAACTAAGAACACAGCGGTTGTCTCAGATGGACTTTCACCTTTAATTTCTGAGAGAATGTGCATCTGAGCTCAGCACTCCATATCAATTGATTTTTCAGGCATCTTTATGTACAGGAATCTTAGCAGATGTGTGGAAACAGGCTAATATAGTTCCATTCTACAATAATAGTAGCAGAGAAAACCCTTTTAATGGACCCTTTTAATTATGGACCTGTATCGTTGACAAGCATAGTGGTCAAAACAATGGAAAAAATAATCAACAACAAATGGGTAGAACACCTGGAGAGAAATTATATAATAACAGATAGACAGTATGGTTTTCGATCAGGAAGATCCTGCATAACCAATCTACAGTACTTGGTTTCTATGATAGTCACAGTGGTTTTACAGGAAGGAGATGGCAGGGTTGACTGCATTTATCTAGACTTAAAAAAGGCTTTCATCAGAGTCCTGCATAAGAGGTTGTTCTGGAAACTGGAACATGCTGGATTAGTGCCAAGGAGACCGCTCACATGGATGAAAACTTTTCTGACAAAAAATGAGGGCAGTAATCAGAGGCAATGTATCAAACTGGAGAGATAGTACCTGTAGAGTACCACAGGGTTCAGTTCTTGCACCAGTAGTGTTCATTGTCTATATAAATGATCTAACAGAAGGAATGCAGAATTATATTAATGTTTGCTGATGATACCAAGTTACTAGGAAAGTTAAGAAAATTAGACAGTGCCATGCTCTTCAAGAAGACCTGGACAAAATAAATGTATGGAACAACACCTGGCAAATGAAGTTTAATGTGGATAAATGCCATGTTATGGAATGTGAAATAGGAGAAAATAGACCACACAACCTACAAATTATGTGAACAAGTTTTAAAGAATTCTAATACAGAAAGAGATCTAGGATAAATCTAGGAGATCTAGGAGTTCTGGATAAAAAAACTCACTTGAGGATCACATAAAGAACATGTGATGCCAATGCTATGCTTTCGAACTTTGGAATCGCTTTTAAATACATGAATGACAAAAATATAAAAGAAATTATTTATGACCATTGTAAGACCAAAGTTGGAATATGCAGCAATTGTATGGGGCCTATATCTCAAGAAGCACATCACTAAACTAGAAAATGTGCAGAGAGATGCAACAAAATTGCTTCAGGAACTGAAAAACAAAAAGCTAGGAGGCGAAGTTAGAGGCGATAAATTACCATAGCTAGAAGATAGAAGAAAAAGGAGCGATATGATCTCAATGTACAGAATAGTAATAGGAATCGACAAAATTGACAAAGAAGACTTTTTGAAAAGTGCAACTTCAAAAACAAGAGGACATGGGTTCAAACTAAGGAAACAAAGTTGCAGAAAAAAAAAACATTATCAAGTTCACTTTCACAAACAGAGTGGTAGACGGTTGGAAGTGAGAAGGTGGAGGGCAAAACTATCAAAACAGGTTCCAAGTTCCAAGTAAACAAGTTCCAAGCATTATATGACAGTGCTGGGAAGATGGGACACCACAAGCATAGCTTTCATCCTGTAACTACAATTAGGGAATTAAGAACCAACACTCAGTCCTGACCTGGGCCAAGACTGAATGGCCACAAGACCCAACTTGCCCAAGGCAAGGGCCACCCGAAGCAGGATGGATCTCTAAGAGAATGAACTCCCAAACACACCAGAGAAGAGAAGTCTGTCAGTGAAGCGGCAGCATTAGAGATCACTCGGTGAAGGTGCCTTGAGCACACACAGCTCCAAGCACTCTAAAAGGCCAGGCCCATGCTACACCAACAGTGTACAAAACCTGAGCCACCCAGGATGAAGTTCACAAAGGCATTTAGCTGTGATGACTAAACCACACACACATCAGAAGATGAGGAGACGATGATGTTTCAGTCTGTCCTGGACCATTATCAAGTCGATTGTGGCACAGCCGACTTGATAATGGGAGGGATGGGGCAAACAAGCACACACTTGTTTCAAGAAATTCAATTGTTTGTTTACATTGTTAGGGGAGTTCATTCAGCAGGTTCTGATTCTTTGATCACCTGCTCCCTCTGCCTCTGTGAGGGGACAGCCAGGTTCTGGCTCTGGTCCCCGGTAGGCCGAACTAAACTCCATGGCTGAAGTGATCTAGTAATTGGGAGCCATCTAAGCAAGATAGCTTCAGGGAGTCATAAGAGTCTACCCCAGAAAGGAAGAATACACAAGCAAATGGCCCCACTGTATGCAATCCAAGGATGGCCAGCACTTAGCTCAGAAGCACGAGAACTTGCCACAACTGATGGTGACCCAGGTGTCATTAACATCACTACAGTCATGTTGATGACTCCACATCAGCGATAGAACTGACTTGGGAGAGTGGCAGAGGGCCAAGGCTCTGGACCACCCAGTGGCAGTTTGCTGTTATTAATGGTTTGAGCTACTATCAAGTGATTCAATTGTTTCATTTGAATTGTTTGGGAGTTATTTGGAGGTTTTCAAAGCTTCAGTTCCTGTGAACCTTGCTAATGTCTGTACTGCATCTCTGACTTTCTGGATACTTTCCCAGTGGGGATGACAGAATATCACTCGGTCTCTGTGCCTCTGTGAGGGGGACCAGGTTCTGGCTCTAGTCCCCGGTAGGTCAAACAAAGTTCCCTTGAATGATGTAGCCTAGTAGATAAGAATAATATCAGAGAAATAGCGTCAGGGAGCCACTGGGGCTTATCCAGAAAAAAGCATTTCATTACATTCAATGCTGGGCCTTTTGTGATTTATAATTCTTGCTTTGTGATTGCAAACAGAAGCGTGATAAGTAATGCTTCATTTATAACTCGTGGTATTGATGATCATGTTTCATGTTACTACTGTAGACTAACTTGTAGAAGGAAAAAGAGTAGTTGATGTTAACCATTAAAAATAAAAAGTGTATGACGAGCAGATGGGAGTAGGGCTAACATGTGTGGGTATTGTACAGGTACTATATGACAGTGTCAGATGACTCGGCTGATGAGATGTATGCCTGTATTTATGAGGGTACCAGAGGAGTTGGCAGTGAAACTTATGCACAAATTGAGCCACGTTCCACTCCACCGCCACCTCCGCCCCCAATGCCTAGCCCTCCTCACGCTCCATCTACCCCATCACCCCTTTCTACGCGTGGTGGATCACAGCCCCCTCCGGCACCACCAAGTGTAGACAGCCTTCGCCATGTTGTACATTCCAGACAAGGTGAGGCTGTTCAGACAAAGGTTAAATTGACTTTTAATAGGAGTTTCCCCTTGAATTGTTAATAATTGTTTAATAACTAAATTATTTGGTACCATATCAACAAGGTCATTGGTGCTCAGTAATATGACCCCAATCACATCTCTTAATTTTTTCTATTTAATGATCGTATTAAAGGGCTGTGTGTGCTAGTGACTCAATGTACAGCACTAAATAGGAATGATTTTTTTAATTCATTCAATTTATCAACTTTAACCATTACATGCAAATTACATGTACAGTATTGATGTAAAATTTAGGAGTTATATAATTGGCCCTAATATTGTGAAGAAATTGTAGTAATATTTGCAAGTGCATTGCATGACATTAGTACTGCAAATCATTAGAGTACTGGTGTGAGTGTGTGAGGCCAGAGTGTGAGTGTGTTAAGTGTCACACATGAGTGTGTTAAGTGTCACACATGAGTGTTAAGTATCATTTGTGGAAATAACTTGGCAATCCTTGCCTGCATGTAGTCTCCTTCCTCCTGTAATTAGAACTAACACGCAAGCATTTATCCGAGGTTCTGTTTACCACACGTCCTTCGGTATAGAATGCTTGTTCTGTGACCTTTTACACATTTTGCAAGAAACAATGTATTATTAAAACAGTGGAATTATTTATATTTGTAATATATGTAATATGTTCATATATTATGTAACCACTCATATAAGAAATTATTGTAATTATTATTTTTAGAGTTGTCATTCACAATGAAGCAGGTGCATGTTAATGAAAAATAATGGATTATTTAAAGACCAGTAGAATATATTTAGTAAAGATTGAAAGTCAACTGTTAGCTTAGATTGATGCTAAACTGTCATAGCAATGACATGTGGAAAAGCATGTGGAAAATATAACAATTAATATATAATGTATTAGCCAACAGGAACAAGTTTACAATGCATGATATAAGTTGTCATGTAGGAATGAGTAGTAAAGTAAACAGGATGATGCTAAAGAGGAACTGTGGAGATGAATAAATGAGTTACACCGTACTTGACGAAGGGTAATGGAGTGCTCCCAGCCTCCTCCTCCTCCTCCTCACTCCTGTCAACTTACTTGCTCTCCCTTTCTTGGGCATCATTATTAAAGTACTTAGGGTCTACATCTTCGAGCTGAGCACTCATTTTATGTAATGAGGTTTTTCTTGCATTAAAAAATTGAATCCACGTCAACACTGTGCGAGCATTCTCTCGCACACTCGTAATTACCTAAGTGTAATTACCTAAGTGTAGTTACAGGATGAGAGCTACGCTCGTGGTGTCCCGTCTTCCCAGCACTCTTTGTCATATAACGCTTTGAACTACTGACGGTCTTGGCCTCCACCACCTTCTCACTTAACTTTTTCCAACCATCTACCACTTTGTTTGCGAAAGTGAATTTTCTTATATTTCTTCGGCATCTGTGTTTAGCCAGTTTAAATCTATGACCTCTTGTTCTTAAAGTTCCAGATCTCAGGAAATCTTCCCTATCAATTTTATCAATTCCTGTTACTATTTTGTATGTAGTGATCATATCACCTCTTTTTCTTCTGTCTTCTAGTTTTGGCATATTTAATGCCTCTAACCTCTCCTCGTAGCTCTTGCCCTTCAGTTCTGGGAGCCACTAAGTAGCATGTCTTTGCACCTTTTCCAGTTTGTTGATGTGCTTCTTAAGATATGGGCACCACACAACTGCTGCATATTCTAGCTTTGGCCTAACAAAAGTCGTGAACAATTTCTTTAGTATATTGCCATCCATGCATTTAAAAGCCATTCTGAAGTTAGAAAGCTTGGCATAGGCTCCTCGCACAATATTCTTTATGTGGTCCTCAGGTGATAGTTTTCTATCTAGAACCACCCCTAGATCTCTTTCTTTATCAGAATTCTTCAAAGATTTCTCACATAATATATAGGTTGTGTGGGGTCTATGTTCTCCTATTCCACATTCCATAACATGGCATTTATTAACATTAAATTCCATTTGCCAAGTGGTGCTCCATATACTTATTTTGTCCAGGTCATCTTGAAGGGCATGACAATCATCTAAGTTTCTTATCCTTCCTATTATCTTAGCATCATCAGCAAACATGTTCATATAATTCTGTATACCAACTGGTAGATCATTTATGTAAACAATAAACATCACTGGTGCAAGAATTGAACCCTTTGGTACTCCACTTGTGACATTTCTCCAGTCCAATACATTGCCTCTGATCACTACCCTCATTTTTCTATCAGTCAGAAAATTTTTCATCCATGTTAGAAGCTTACCTGTCACCCCTCCAATATTTTCCAGTTTCCAGAACAACCTCTTATGTGGAACTCTGTCGAAAGCCTTTTTTAGGTTCAGATAGATGCAGCCAACGCAACCATCTCTTTCCTGTAATATCTCTGTTGCTCGATCATAGAAACTTGAGTAAATTCGATACACAGGATCTTCCAGATCGAAAACCATACTGTCTGTCTGATATTATATCATTTCTCTCCAGGTGTTCTACCCATTTAGTTTTAATTATTTTTTCCAATATTTTGACTATTACACTTGTCAATGATACAGGTCTATAATTATGGGGGTCTTCCCTGCTTCCTCTTTTGTAGATTGAAACTATGTTAGCCTTTTTCCACACATCAGCTACCACTCCTGTAAACAGGGATGCCTGAAAAATCAGTTGAAGTGGAATGCTGAGCTCAGGTGCACATTCTCTCAGAACCCATGGTGAAACGCCATCTGGACCAACTGCTTTGTTCTTATTTAGCTCCTTGAGCATTTTTTCCTCTTCGTCTCTAGACAATTCTATGTGCTCTATGTTGTTCTCTGGAATTCTTATTGTGTCTGGTTCCCTGAATATTTCATTTTGTACAAACACACTTTGGAACTTTTCGTTTAATGTTTCACACATTTCCTTTTCATTTTCCGTGAATCTATTTCCCATTTTCAACCTCTGAATATTATCCTTTTACCTGCAATTTGTTGTTTATGAATTTATAGAATAGACCTGGTTCTGTTTTACATTTGTCTGCAATACCTTTTTCAAAATTTCTTTCTGCCTCTCTCCTCACTGCCGTGTAGTTGTTTCTCGCATCTTTGTATCACTGGTATGTCTGGGGGTTTGGCCTCTTCCTGTATTGATTCCATTTTTGTGTCTTTTGGTCTCTGGCCCTCTCGCAATTTCTGTTGAACCAATCCTGTTTCCTAGTTCTGCATCTCTGTTTTGGTATAAATTTTTTTGTGCCTTTATCATATATTTCACAAAACTTGACATCCATCTCATTCACTTCCTTGCCTAGCAACAAGTCTGTCCAATTATACTTGCTAAAAAATTTTCTAAGGTTGCCATAATGTCCTCTCCTAAAGTCAGGTTTTTCAATTGCATCAACCTTCTTATTTTCTTCCAGATTATAACGCATTGCATACTTTATTCCCAAAAAGACATGGTCACTTTTACCCAAGGGAGGAAGGTACTGAATGTCAAATATTTCTTCCTCCTTCCTGGTAAATATCAAATCTACCATGGAGGGAACGTCCCCCTTCCCTCATCCTCGTAGCTTGTTTAACATGTTTTCGTATCCTACTTCAGAATCTTCAAAATTGTTTAAATGCATTTTGGAGTTTTCTGATCCATTATGACCTTGTTTACACTATCACAAATAATTCCTGCATAACATATTATTAAAGATTAGAAAACCCTTAAAATTATGGGAACCAAAAATGTGAAGGTCTGTTGTGATTTGTGGTCTCCGAGATGAGCTTGGGTTGGTCCCTCTTTACCCAATGGGGCAGTCATAAGGTTCTGTTCACTCTGTTGGGCCACTCTGTTTCTTATGTATTCCAGAAGACTTGTACTGTATTCAAGTAAAGAAATGGTTAAGGAAGTGTAGTTGAGAAAATTTGAGATTGGATCACACTAAAATATGTCATCAGACAGAACAGTAGTTAAAATAGTGGATGACACTAAAGTTCATTATTGGACTGCTGTAGTATTAATGGTATTTTTAGCATTGTTTTATACATTCTGTACATTAATTACACAGTGAAATTACAATAACATTGTGTATCTATGAGAAAATGTTTGAAACAGGTGAGCAGTGACCCAAAACACTGGTCTTATTCTGCTGTCCTGTTCCAATGGCTTTCTTATTCATTAATTCATTAATGCAACAACAACTTAATATCCAGCTGTGCATTAAAGGAAATATATTATTTATGATAAGAAACAGGCTTGTTGAACAGTAGATTTTAGTTTATCTTTAGGGGGACGACGATGGTGGGAGTATGAAGGTCAGGTCCCAAATTTGCACAGTAGAATATCAACATACTGAAGCAAAAGATATGGAAGGAAATGCAGAATAGAACCAGTGAGGAGTAGTGGTGCCGTAGGCACAATCAGAGAGCACTGTCTGAATATCAGAGGTCAACGGCTGTTCAATATCCTCCCTGCAAACATTAGAAATATTGCCGGAACAAAGGTGGATATCTTCAATAACATTTAGAAAAGTTCCTGCAAAAAGTACTGGACCAACAGGGTTGTAGTGGATATGTTGGCCTGCAAGCTGCTCCAAACAGCCTGTTGGACCAAGTTATCGCAAGTTGAGCCTGGGGCCGGGCCGGGCTCGGTGAGTAGAATAACTCCCAAAACTCTTTCTAGATATGCTCCAGGCATGTTGACTTGAGAAATAGCTGAGAGAATAATGAGAAAAGCATTGAGTAAAGGAACACAAAAGGAAAAAAAGTGTTGATTAGTGAAGGTAAAAGCATAAAACATTAAGAGAAATCAGTGAGAAAAGTGAAATAAATGCATAGTAATAGAGAAACAAATTAGTAAATTACATAAGTTGTGTCATTGAAAAGAAACACAAGAGATTGAGTAAAGGAAAAAGGAGGATTGAATAATTATAAACAAAAGATAATAGGAATTCTTTTATGAATACAAAAATACTCTTGATATAATAATGATATAATAAACAAGTTGAAATACTTACTTGTAGGGCTGTTAGCCACTGATATCTATTGTTGGTGATTACCATTAATGCATTCAAATATACAACTAAAGGTTTAGAATGGCTGGGGTGAGTAAGACATTTATGTGAAGGGTTGTGGAGCCTAGTAGTAGTAGTTCTTTGTGGCAAGAGTTTGTACTAATGGTGAGGAATAATACTTGTAAGAGTGCAGGATACTAATGGTGAGGAATAATACTTGTAAGAGTGCAGGATACTAATGGTGGGGAATAATACTTGTAAGAGTGCAGATACTAATGGTGGGGAATAATACTTGTAAGAGTGCAGGTACTAATGGTGGGAATAACACTTGTAAGAGTGCAGGATACTAATGGTGGGGAATAATACTTGTAAGAGTGCAGGATACTAATGGTGAGGAATAATACTTGTAAGAGTGCAGGATACTAATGGTGGGGAATAATACTTGTAAGAGTGCAGGATACTAATGGTGGGGAATAATACTTGTAAGAGTGCAGGATACTAATGGTGAAGAATAATACTTGTAAGAGTGCAGGATACTAATGGTGGGGAATAACACTTGTAAGAGTGCAAGATACTAATGGTGGGGAATAATACTTGTAAGAGTGCAGGATACTAATGGTGGGGAATAACACTTGTAAGAGTGCAAGATACTAATGGTGAGGAATAATACTTGTAAGAGTGCAAGGTACTAATGGTGGGGAATAACACTTGTAAGAGTGCAAGATACTAATGGTGGGGAATAACACTTGTAAGAGTGCAAGATACTAATGGTGGGGAATAACACTTGTAAGAGTGCAGGATACTAATGGTGGGGAATAATACTTGTAAGAGTGCATGATACTAATGGTGAGGAATAACACTTGTAAGAGTGCATGAATGTTTCTTTTAAATGTTAGATGAAGTTAACAGATTTTCCAAGACTTGCGAAGAGTTATGGAATAGTAATAGTTTGAGATTTAATTTGTACTTTACATGGAGTTAGGTTCTGTAAAAGGCACAATCTCATTTTTTTTTTCAGTATTGCATAATAGGCATGAGAGAGATGTATAGCCTAGCTGGAGAATTAATATACAGTATACACAAAATATGTCTCACATTGATGAACATTACACAAAATATAGTTTGGTCATTAAAAGTTGATTTATACGGACTATGGAAGATAACTCTTGATATATCACTCACATCTGGGCAGTCACCGTGTTTACAAGGATTTGCTTGACTCAGGATATTATCAGTAAATCACATGCAACACCAGCAGGCCACTACAATCAGCTACTGTGGGTAGTATGTACAGTAAAGGTCTATGTAAAGTAAAATACACAAAGTACATACATGCTGTATTATGTAAAGTACGGGTCTGCTCTGCACCTAACACCAATGAAAACAGAGTTACCTGTAGATTCCATAGCAGTTCTTAAAGATAATTGGTTATACTTGCACTGTTGAATTAAAACCTCTTCTTGCTAATAGTTCCACTGTCTCCTCTTGTCAGGACGAGGATTGCCATTGCGGAACTATTTCACATCAAATGACGATTAGTACAAGCAGAAGGTCTTCTACTGCCAAACAATAAGTACAACCACTTGTCAGTGTTCTCACACTGGATGTGTAGTGTGGAGAATAGCAGTACATCATAAATAATCAGTGTTGCTCCCAAAACTCCAAATTTACTTGTAGTTGAACACCATCAATTACTGTCACACAAGAAGTATCTCCCTGTTGCACGGTAGAGCACACATTTGATATTTCTGTCAGCCTTGCACAGATTCTTCGTACCGCTGACAGTCATGGTGTCTCCTTAGGTCCGGGACTGTTTCTTTAAGCACTATACTGCACAAACCTTAACACTTTTGCCCACAAATGACGAAGTATGAAGTCAAAAATTTTGTAGCTAAATGTCCCCTAATGACGAAGTATGGCATCAAAAATTAAAAAATGTGCCTGCATTCGCACTTGGCTGTGGGAGGGGCGTGCTGCGGTTTTGGACCTTATATGCATTATATATAAAGTTGAAAAGAGTATACACATTTTATTGTGCTTGATTAGCGCTCACAGTGGTAATGCGATGTCACTTTCTTTGTTTGCTGTGGGTGGTACGCCAGGCTTTTGGAGTTTATTTGCATATAGTCGGTAGAGAATTCAATTGCGAACAAACACATTGATACCAAAATGAAAGACCTAGGACGAGAATTGAGGTGACCAAAGTGAAAAGAGTGTACACATTTCATTGCTCTTGAGCGCTCCCGGGTAACACGCTCTCACTTTCTTTTTTTTTGTGCGGGTGGTATGCAGGGCTTTGGACTTTATATGCATTTAATCCTGTAGAGACTTCTATTGCGAACACATTGATACCAAATTCATAAACCTATGACGAGAATTGAGATGACAAAGCTGAAAGAGTATACACTTTTCAGTATTACCGCGCTCTCTAATGGAAGGCAGGCGCCCCTTGGGGTTGGCGTGGCACTCTCTTTCGGGTAACCGCAGCCTGCTTTCATCACGTCGGCGGGTGGAGCGCACTGCGTTTTTTGACATTGTATGTATATACTCCTGTTGGGAATTCTATTGCGAACACATGATACCAAAATGAAAGACCTAGGACGAGAATTGAGGTGACCAAAGTGAAAAGAGTGTACACATTTTATTGCTCTTGCGCACTCCTGGGTAACTCGCTTTCTCTGTTTGCTGGGGTACTAAGCCGGGCTTTTGGAGTTTATATGCATTTAGTCCTGTAGAGAATTTTATTGCGAACACAATGATACCAAATTGAAAATCCTTGGACAAGAATTGAGGTGACAAAGTTGAAAAGAGTATAGACTTTTCAGAATTACTGAGCGCTCCTGGGGAGTGCATGGAAATGCCCAGACCCACTTGGATAGTGAGAGGCTCGCTCGCGCAGAGCGCGAAAGTGTAACATCATGAGTAAGGGTCACCACCTAACATGTGACATTTGTTAGCACATTGTAAAGTCAAAACTCCTGCAGGTACATGGGGCTCACATCCTGTCTCAGGACTCCGTAAACAGATGCCATCTTGCAAAAAATAATGTGCTTCTCTCCTGGCTGTGAGAGCCTCAGTACTGCCAGAGTAACCAAGTCTTGCACATGCAGCTGGAGCTCACAGCACTGCTGTGCACGTTAGGGCATTAGCACCACTAATATTGATAAATAAAATAAGTAACTGCAATTGTTTTATAATGATAATGTCATAGATGATCCTGACTGTAATAAAAACTATGTACATGATTCACATATCAGTGAACACAATGCTAGTTATGATGTTTTCAGCACTAGGCAGATATTTGCAGCACACAGCCAAGGTTTTGTGCATCTATGCATCATGCAACATTTACCTCATGTTCCTTTAGAAAATCTTCTTGTGGAAAATGATTCCTATACAGTGTTACCTCCGTTTTCAGATTTAATCCATTCCCAGAGACGATTCGAAAACCAAAAATTCTAAAACCGAGACGAATTTTCCCACAAAAAATAATGTAAATTGAATTAATCTCTTCAACAACCCCAAAAATATTGTCTATATTGTGTACCTATATTTTGTACTACAGTATGTACAAGTATTACCTTTATTGAGGACTTTTTTTTTTTTTTTTTTTTTTTTTTTGTGTGTGTATGGAAGACAGTGAGGAGGTGGGATGAGGAAAGATGTTAGTGTTTGCAAGGGGGAGTCCCCTTCCATTATAGCAGCAGTGATGACATTTCTGGGGTACTCCTTGCACATCACTAGGACCTGGTTGTGGCTCACTGCTTGCTTGTCTTCCTAAGAATCTGTCTATAAACTCTTGTTTTTCCTATGTTTTAACAGTTGTCTGTAGTGAGACATCACATTGTCTCACCATGAATGATCTCTTGTTTTTCCTCTATTGTCATCCTCACACCTATTTCTTTGGTTGAACTTTACCACTGACTTTCTTGGGACCCATGGTTGATATATAATAAGAACCTTTATGTTCAGAAACCAAAAAAAGCACAAAGACAATGAAATTCTTCGGTCCATACTCGAAGTGCTCGGTTGGTCCATACGTGGTCGTCACTAGGCGAGAGATGCCGGTAAACTGAAGCACACCACGTGCTCGGTCGGTCCATACGTGGTCATCACTAGGCGAGAGACGCCGGTAAACTGAAGCACACCACGTGCTCGGTCGGTCCATACGTGTATCAACAAACTCGAGCACCGAGTAAAAATTTTTGAAGAGATTGAGCTCTAGAACAGAAAAATTTGAAAAGAGGGTTATTCGAAAACGGAGGTTTCACAGAGGTGCAGAGTTCTTGTGCTGGTCTCCGATAGGATATTAAGAACTCCTGGGAGTGACATGACTCATCTGTGTGGAGCTATCTCAGTGCAGCTAGCTTCAGGGGGACCCACTTTTTGTCACCAAAAATACAGGTCACAGGTTCATCTCATCCTTTGCAGACTATGTAAAAATCATCATGAAAATTACCATGGTTGAAGACATTGAGAAACAGTGATATCAATGAAGTCTCCGACTGGGCTACAGAAAACAACACGATATTTAACAGTTATAAATTCTAGATAATTAGGTATGATAAAAAGGAAGAATGTAAATGAAATACAGGGTACAAAACAATCAGATCCCCTTAAAGATCAAAAACAACATGCAAATGATCTTGTAGTAGTGATGTCAGATGTCCTGAAGTTTTGTGAGCATAAGAGTGCAAATATAGCATCAGCTAGGAAAGTGATAGGATGGATTATACGAACCTTCAAGTCTGGGATTGCACTACAATGCTCCTACTATTCAATTCTCTTGTGTTCTCCCTCCTTGAGTACTGCTCGATGCTCACTTTTTGTGGGTGTTTTCTTTTTTTTTTGCTGTCACGACTGCAATGCGTACGTCGCCAATGTACATGTGGCAGACGCTTCACGAAGCTGTCGGAATTAGCAAAATAGAAAATACGAGAGCAACCGTACAGGGCCTGGGAGCAAGGTCGAGTTAGAGTCCTTGTGGGTCTCTTCTCAGACTAGCCTCACCTGGTCCTGCTCCACGTTGGTCGTTGGAATCTCCTCAATGATGTAACACTTTAAGGGACTCCTAGGGTCCTCATCAAATTTATAGTTTAGTGACTTACAGGCAACTCGGTGTTGAAGACACTTTGAGCTGAAGGCTTGAGTAATATTGGCAGTATTCAGAAGTGGTTCAACGGAAACACCGCATAAAGCTTAACAGTAGTTTATTTACTAACTTAACCACTAATACACAGGGTGCTTGATTTACTTTAGATTGGCGTCAGCAAAGCTATGGTTGCATTAGCGAGACTCTTGACGTCTGGCTAATCGACTCGTATCCACTCGTGGAGAAACACCTAACTTAACACAGTTGACAGCCAATCACTAACACGGCAACCTAACTGCCGGTATGCAAAGGGATCACAAGAGTTCCAACCGGATACTCGGTAATGATGCTATGCAATAAATCAACAAATACACTGTCAATGGGACAGGCAATAACATGCACAATAATAATCACACAATAACTAAATGTGTGGTGTATGTGAAGCTCACATCCACAGACGAGTGAAATGCCGTGATACCACACAGATAAACACGCATTCACCGTCGATTCACCTATAACCTGCGACAGGTATAAGAAGGTGAGAACTGTGGTTGATCCCTCAGATCAACACAGACACAATAAAACAATGACAAGATCTTGTACTTACAGATAAGGTACCTTTCCTTACGCACTCACTCAAGACTCGTTTATACAAGCACTCGTAGGTGGCCTGATAGCTGGTTTCGCTCGTAGACACGGAGGGTACTCGCAATATCTTGAGATGATTTCGTGAGTAGGGCGTGCTGTATGCTTAACAGACAGACACACGCGCACACACTGGCACTGACGGTGCGTGAGGTGGTGACGTCACGTCAGAGTGAGGGCGGCGGCTGGCGTCGGCTGGCGTCGGCTGGCGTCGGCTGGCGGTGGCTGGCGGCAGTACCATGCACTACACTGTACACTGTGGTAAAGTCACACACAGATTACTCAGGCGGCGGCACTGCCTTAGTTCACTCTGAGTCACTCACAACGATCTTTGTCACCAGGGGTTACCTGATACCAGTCTGTTTCGCTCTGGAGACTTGTCACTTTAGGCTTCTAAACAATATATTCGCACTCGTGATTCTGGGCAAGTGTGTGGTATATCGCAAAGACGCTGAGTTAACTTGACGGTGAGGAATAGACGGTATTCAGTCTATTGGCCGGTAGAACAGAACACGTCCTCTGGGTATGGTCGCTCTCACGTGAATGAGTTTGCAAGGGTGCCGGGCATCTCGTGGCACACAACACAAAAGGAGTTACAATTTGACCAATAGCATTGCAGCAAATGAGCGGGAACCAATCATATTAGCTCGTTCGATGAGCAGTAGCAGGAGTGACGTCATGAACACGTCATAGCTGTTATTCTCCATGCGCCAGTTGAGGTTGACCCCAGAGGTCAGACGCTGCTGGCGCCTTCCCCTCTCACACTCTCCTCCAGGCCATGTACTCACTGACCCTATGGTGGCAAGTATGCTTAGCTTCCTGTATCTACTTTGTGCCTGGACATACGGCGGCCTACGTATCATAAAAGTGTTCCTGGTTAAGTGGGCATTCTGGAGATACCCAACATGCTAGGTCACTATCCAGGATTAAGAGAGATAGGCTTTGTGCACGAAGATCTGTGCACTGCAATGCCATTCAAGTCAGCTGTGGGAGCATCTTGGGAGACATACTCCCACACTTTTACTTTCAAAGCTGCAGACATTTCTGAAATACAAGGAATACAAAGAACATGTACAGCATCCAAGGACATGATAAGGTGCTAAAATTATTGGGACCATTTCAAAGCACTTTAAATGTACTCTCTAAAAATGAGTCAAGAGAGATAGCATATAATATAATATATACATGGAAGATACTGGAAGGCCAGGTATCAAATATGCACAGCAAAGTAACATTTTAGAGTGAAATATGGTGTGAAGTGCAGAACAGACCCAATGACGAGGAGCGGTCTCATTGGCACAGAGAACGCTACAAACATCAGAGGTCCATGGTTATTCAACCTGTTTTGAACAAATGTAAGAAAAAGTGAACTAATACAAGAAATAATTAGAGTAGTTCCTGGAAGAAGTGTTGGCCCAACTGGGATATAATAAATTTGAGAGCCTGTAGGCTGTTCCATCCAGCAGCCTATTCAATGAAGATATCATAAGTCAAGCTTGATCCCAAGCTTTACTTGGGGAGTAGAACTCTCAGAACAAACTATTTACCTGAATTTACCTGAGGGGCACTGTCCCTCTAGTGGACTCGATGAAAACAGGAAACCTGTGACTGGTCAAAAGTCCCCCTTTGTTACTGAGGATTTTTATAACTGGATTTTGAAATGAAGTGGAATGGAAATGCAAAAAAGTTTTTGCATTTATAGATTCAGTGGGTAGATAGTTTCATGGGTTTATAACCCTGTGGATGAAAAGGCATTTCCTGTTTTCTGTCCTACATTGTGGTTTGTTAAGCTTATAAGTGTTACATTTGATCTTTTAAAGTGGTCTAGATTAATATCCTCTACTTGTGTATTTTGAAAGTCTTGTTGAGATCAGCCATCATATCTAGTTTGAAGTGTTCTTAGTCCTGAGGCCCTCAATTATTCCTGGTATAAGAGCTCACTTAAGTCAGGGATGATTTTTGTCACTGTGTGTCCAACTTTCTCCAAAGGTGGTATGTCCTTTTGAGGATGAGATCTCTTGAAATAGTTCCCCCATCTCTACCCCATAGTCCTCCGCCCTCCCCCTCCATGTATATCCTCTACTCCCTGTCCCTTCCCTCTCCTATGACAGCTACCAAATAATATATACGTGAAACATACAGGAAGGCCAGGTCCTAAATTTGTACAGTAGTATAATATACTGGAGTGAAAGATATGGAAGGAAATGTAGAACGAGACCAATGGAGGCCTGGTCGAGGATCGGGCTACGGGAACATTGGGCTCCGAAATCATCGCAAGGCAGAAGTACAGTTGCCATAGGCACAGTCAGAGAGCACTGTCTGAACATCAGAGGTTCACATCTGTTCATACTTTCCCAGCAAACATTAGAAATATTGCCAGAACAAAGGTGGACTTCTTCAAGAACCAATTAAATAAGTTATTGCAAGAAGTGCCAGACCAACCAGGTTGCAGTGGATATGTGGACTTAGGGCAGCTACAAGCAACAGCCTGTTGGACCAAGTTATCACAAGTCGAGCCTGGCCCCCAGGCCAGGTTCAGGGAGTTGAAGAGCTCATGAGACCATCTGCATGTATGATCCAGGTGCATCTAACCCCCCCCCCTCCCTTCCCCACCACCACATGTAACCTTCCCCCTGTCTCTGCCACTGTGGTTAACCTTTCCCTGTCTCTGCCACTGTGGTCATCTACTACAAACAACAAATATGTTGTGAGCTGTTCCTGTGACCTGCCATCTTCTTCCAAAATAGTATGTGGAAACATCTCATGGGCACTTAATGGCCACGTCTGTGGTAGAAAATAATAATAATAAAATAAAAATGGAATGGAAATCTGTATTTTACTTTAAATATTTATTTGTTCTACTGTTTTCTTTTTCTAATTTGATGTCTTCAATTACTGGTTGATCAAAAATAATTATTTCGCATTGTTCCTATGCATCATATTCATATATCATGATAAAATCCTCGGTGAATCCGACTTCTTTGGTGTTAATAATTTTGTCTTTCTATTTTCATACTGCATTCTGAATATTTATCTATCTATCTATCATCTCTTTGAATATTCTGTTCACATAGTGCTATATTGACTTAGTACTTTTTTTGTTAATTACTTGTCTGTTTTCAGCTTCTTCGAGCAGTGCTGCTAGTACAGTGATGGGAAGCCCTGGAGCAGAGAAGAGAGGTACTCGATCTCCTCTGCCACCTTTACCTCAGGGAGACACAAGCCTCTACTCTGGCCCCTCTCCCCAGCCCCCACATTCCCCACCACGGAGTGTTCCATCTGTTGAGAGACCAACACAACGAGCACTTGAAGAAATGTATGCAAAGGTACATTAATCTTTGCTGTCTTTCTAAATCTTACATACTATTTAGTATAGAGATAGTCTGTATATCCAAGATTAAAACATTAAAGCCATGTTGTGAAAATTGTTGTAAAGTTGTTTTGTGCTAATATCATTTCTAACCTCTCTTGTAAGTTATTGTTGAATATGTTAGTGTTGTGTGCATGACATGCCTGGAATTGGGTTCGACCTTGGCCTTCATGAATAATCTTAAATAAAATGTGAATGATTGGAAGGAATTTGTAGGCACTTAAAACATATGAACATTAACCACTGCACTGCTCTGCATTAAAATATGGCTACCCCCTGGTGCACTGAAAATGAATTCTTTCCAAAAAATTATTTTATCTTCTTATATTGTTAAAAGCAATCTCTGATCAAGGGAAACTAAAAATATTGTATGTGACATACTTTAGCCGTAATGGAGCTGGGAAGTTGAGCAAATTATGGGTGCTGAGCGATGGAGCGCTCGGGATCAGTCGGCCCCGCCACCCTGTGGGGCGGTAGTTGCCACAAATATAATGTTTCACAATTATTTTGATGTTTCTCATTTGTTTCTTCTCTGTTTTTTTGCTGTAATATTATTTAAAAGTGTGTAATATGTGGAATTTATATATTTCAATGTGTGGAACATCTATATGCTAAAAATTATGAGGCTCATATATGTGACATATATATTATATTCTACGATCAATCAAACAGTGTTTTTAATGTTATTACACTATATACATACACATTGTATATACCTACAGCATCTACATATGTGTTCACTATAATGAATCATTAAGTTGGTATGGTGAGCCCTAAAAACAAGAGTGGGCTGCCCACCCAGCCAGCGAGCCTGTGGTAAAAACTCCAGGCAGTATATCTCTTTTAATTGACTTCAGTAAATTAAAGTTTATCTTATTTTTTCTTAGTAGGTAAGAAATTGAGTGGACTGTATGTACTTGTTAAAACTGCCTGAAATTAATCTCACACAATTGGGGGGGACAATTTGTAGCTTAAACCACTTTGTAATGGCTCCTTCTTAAACTACAAATTGTTTACCTAAGTTTAATTATATATTTTATCATACCACATATGGTGGTCTAATCTACTATTATTTCAACAATTATTACTAGTTATGAATATACTACTACAATAACTAGAATGGCCTTATCTGAGCCTGTAGTAAGGGCCCACTAAGGCTGTGTCATGGTAGCATCTATGTGGGTGTGCCCTGTGCCTCATGGTGCCAATGGCGGCTGTGGAGGCCTTCAAGGCTGGCAACAGCTAGGTACATGTGTAGTTCTACTGCTCAGCTACTTGCTGTTCCAAGTCACAATTTACCTGTTTGGGATGCAAGGAGTTAGTACATTTCCCTAAACATATCAATACAGGTATAACATGGTATGTGAGGGCTGTAAAAATGGGGTACACGTACATGGTGTTTGTTGTGTGTCATGTTCATTGTAACCCTCTTAAATTTGATATTAATCAGTGCACTAGAATAATAAACAAATACTTGGTAAGACGGATACTGGAGTGCTCTCATTGTAGTAGTGATGTTGCTGTGGCAGTTTCTTAAGGCAGAGTAGGTCTATCCTGTGGCCATTATCACAACACACACGCGAGCTCCATTGTTATTGTTTTTCGTGTCAGCATGGCGTCTGTAAGAGACGCTCTGCCTCCCTTGTTCCATATTTTTTCCACTTCTAAGTTAAATTTACGTTAACAAGGAATCAAGCTATATTTTGGTGTATAATTATATTCAGTCTTATTGAACACTTTTTTATTCAATTTAGACATTAAACTGTTGTATGAACAGTGGTTTAATAATGTAAATACTGCGGCGACGTCGATGACGTCACGGAGTCTCCATTCTCTAATTTTAGAGGATACTGTTAAGGGAAGACTACTATTTGTGTATGAGTGTGTCGGTTTCCCGACATAATTCCGGGGGGGAAGAACACGGGTCGAAGTCCCGGTAAGGACTGCGATCACTTTATTCTTCTCCTTCAGAATTATAATGCTGCTTTAATTTGAGTTTACATTGTTGAGCTGCAGTCCTTTGGGGACGTATGTCCCGTACTGGCGTATCGGGTGCTGGAAGTCGCTGTACGTCTTCGTTCCTGGCCAGTTCTAAAGGAACTAATTTCTCTAAAGTTTTGAGAGTAGTGTTGCCTCGGCATTTTACTTTCACTATTCTCAAGATGCCCTGGCTGTCTGGATGAACAGAGACTATTTGACCTATAGGCACTCTGAGCGTGGTCCATCACTATCCACCAGAACTATGTCACCAGGGTTCAAGTTAATTCTGTTGTAGGGGTTGTTTGCCCCGTAATGATACTCTCTCAGAGCTGTAAGGTATTCTCGAGTCCATACGTCATTCCACCGACTTATCACCCTTGATAGATGTTTGAAACGTTGAACCAAATCACTCTCTTTGACATATGAAGGATCCTCTGGTTCCTCGTCCGTAAGGGACACAAGTGTTTTGAGAGGTCTACCATACATCAAATGAGCTGGACTTAATGGTTCACGCTGCAAAACATCATCAGAGAGGTAGGTAAGTGGTCGGTTATTGACTCGTGCTTCTATCTCTATGACTACTGTTTGAAGCTCCTGCAGGTCAATCTTTTGGCGGTGTAGGGTTTTCCGTAGAGAACGTTTTACCGTACCAACCATGCGTTCATAGAAGCCTCCGTGCCATGGTGCTCTGGGAGGTATGAATTTCCAATGGCACTGCCGTTGATTTAGGGCTGTGCGTACCTTTGGATGTGTCCAGATTTTCCTCAGACATGCTTCTCTCCTGCCACTAAGTTGGACCCATTGTCTGAGATCATTAACTTAGGACAGGATCTACGTGAAGCAAACCTGCGGAAAGCCTGTAAGAATGCTTCGGCACTCATATCGGGAGTCACTTCTAGATGGACTGCCCTTGTTGTGGCACAAGTAAAAAGACAAATGTAAGCTTTTACTGGTTTCTTGTCTTTAGTGCCTGTAAGTGTTAGTGCTCCTGTGAAATCTACTCCTGTAGTCTCAAAGGGACGAATATGTACGACTCGTTCCTTCGGAAGTGGAGGTGGGCCAGGATATGGACACACTCTCATCGTATCTCCGGCAAACAACACAGGATTTGATTATTGATTTTACTGTCTGTCTACCTTGGGTAGCCAGTACTGTTGTCTTAAGTCTGTGAGAGTAGTA